>PVKH010044233.1:0-10626 GCA_004027955.1 Chaetophractus vellerosus | reverse complement strand
CGCGGGTGACCTGCCCTGCCCGTGGCGGCTTTTGCCCTGTCCGTGGCAGCTTTTTGCCCTGCCCACGGCGGCTCTGGCCCACCCATGGCGGCTTGCCATTCTCAAGGCGGTCTGCCCTCTAGGAGAGGTCCCCGGGAACCGAACCCAGGGCCTCCCATGTGGTATCCCAGCGTGCTCTTTATCCACTGAGCTATCTAGCTGGGCCCTACATATGTTATCTTATTTAATATTCACAACAATCTTATTCCCCTCATTTTACAGTTGAGGGAAAAAGGTGAAGTAACTTTCTCAAGAGCACGTGTCTATGTATTTGAATCAAGGCAATATTACTTCCTTTGCTTGATGGGTTGTGTTTTTGCTTCTAATCTATGGCATACCCTAATGTTAGCATGCTTATACGTAGAAGTAAAAGACTCTTTCTCTGCCAGGCCAGAGAGTAGTCTTCCATATAGAATTCCTCCCTTATGGTAAGTGGAGACTGCCAACTTTCCAGGGTCAATGTTTTTCTTGGAGGGAAAGTCCAGGAGGCCAAACCAACTCCAGGAAGCCATAGCTTGCTTTTTCCTCATCTTTAATATGATCATCCTCCTGATTTTGTAACCACCTCCCATATAAAGCTACCCAGATATTGATTTCTCTACTTCTTTAGTTTTGCTATCCTCTGCTTATTGTCTTCGTAACTTTGGTCTTACCAGTTAGTCTTATCGTTTTCTTATTCTTCAGATATTTCTTCTACCCTTTGTTTGTTTTTCCATAACTGAGTGACATTGTTTAAAAATCAATCATTGTTGCCCCTTGGTTCTGTGCATCATTTAGATCCATTTTAACCTGCCCTTATGCTAAGCTGTTATTGCAAGAAAAGAAAAGCTCTTCGTTCCATTGAAAATCTGGGGCTCTAGCATTTTAACATTTACTCCACAGAGGCAGAAACTTTGGTATGTCCACTGCTATACCTCCAATGCATAAAATGTTAACTTGTCACACAGCATGCATTCAATAAATGTTACCTGTGTGACAGGTAACATTTTATCTAAGCAGTGTAAGCAAATGAGTGAATTTTATTGTAACTCTTCCAGTTTCTTCTAAACAAAGGTATTTTCATTTTCTTGATTTAGTGTCACATTTGAAGATGAGGGGTACTGAAGATGAGGAATCAACTGAAAAGTATGAAAACTTTGGGAATGCAGAATCTAAGTGGCCAAAAATAGAAGGTCTTCACAAGGATCATAAGCAGAAATCTAAGGTTGGTGAAACTTGTGATTGGGATAGCAAGGTAGAGAATCATTTGGAAAAGTCCGAGGGAACAAGAATGAAGGAAGAGAAAAGTGGCGTCAGGGAAAAGATTGGCAAAGCCAAGCATATGGCAAATATAAAGACAGAACAGGAAGATGAGGTACCTGAGGAAAGCTTACATCTGAGCTCAAAACATGTTACACATGAGACTGTCCATATAGAACAGAAAAGCAGTGAACAAGGCAAACATATGGAGAACATTAATGGAAACTCTCATCCCAGTCTACCACAGAAAATCAGTTCTATTAAGAAATCACATAAATGTGATGAGTGTGGGAAGTCCTTCAAATATAATTCCCGCCTTGTTCAACATAAAATTATGCACACTGGGGAAAAACGCTATGAGTGTGATGACTGTGGAGGGACTTTCCGGAGCAGCTCAAGCCTTAGAGTCCACAAGCGGATCCATACTGGAGAGAAACCGTACAAGTGTGAGGAATGTGGGAAAGCCTACATGTCCTACTCGAGCCTTATAAACCATAAGAGCACCCATTCTGGGGAAAAGAACTGTAAGTGTGATGAGTGTGGAAAATCCTTCAATTATAGCTCTGTTTTAGACCAACATAAAAGGATTCACACTGGGGAGAAGCCCTATGAATGTGGTGAGTGTGGGAAGGCCTTCAGGAACAGCTCAGGTCTCAGAGTCCACAAAAGGATCCACACAGGGGAGAAGCCCTACGAATGTGACATCTGTGGGAAAACCTTCAGTAATAGTTCTGGCCTTAGGGTCCACAAAAGGATCCACACAGGTGAGAAGCCCTATGAATGTGATGAGTGTGGGAAGGCCTTCATTACTTGCAGAACTCTTCTAAACCATAAAAGCATCCACTTTGGAGATAAACCTTATAAATGTGATGAGTGTGAGAAATCTTTTAATTACAGTTCTCTCCTTATTCAGCATAAAGTCATTCATACTGGAGAGAAACCTTATGAATGTGATGAGTGTGGGAAGGCCTTCAGGAACAGCTCAGGCCTTATAGTGCATAAAAGGATTCACACGGGAGAGAAACCTTATAAGTGTGATGTCTGTGGCAAAGCTTTCAGTTATAGCTCAGGCCTCGCAGTCCATAAGAGTATTCACCCTGGGAAGAAAGCCCACGAATGCAAGGAATGTGGAAAATCATTCAGTTATAACTCTCTTCTTCTTCAACATAGAACCATTCACACTGGAGAGAGACCTTATGTATGTGATGTGTGTGGGAAAACCTTTAGAAACAATGCAGGCCTCAAAGTCCACAGAAGAATCCATACTGGGGAAAAACCTTATAAATGTGATGTGTGTGGAAAAGCATATATCTCACGCTCTAGCCTTAAAAACCACAAAGGAATCCATCTTGGGGAGAAGCCCTATAAATGTAGCTATTGTGAGAAATCCTTCAATTACAGCTCTGCCCTTGAACAACATAAAAGGATTCATACTAGAGAGAAACCCTTTGGATGTGATGAGTGTGGAAAAGCCTTCAGAAATAATTCAGGCCTTAAAGTACATAAACGAATCCACACTGGGGAGAGACCTTACAAATGTGAAGAATGTGGGAAAGCCTACATCTCACTCTCGAGCCTTATAAATCATAAAAGTGTCCACCCTGGGGAGAAGCCCTATAAGTGTGATGACTGTGAGAAAGCCTTCATCACATATCGAACCCTTATAAACCACAAAAAAATTCATCTTGGGGAGAAGCCCTACAAATGTGATGTGTGTGAGAAATCTTTTAACTACACCTCACTCCTTTCTCAACACAAAAGGGTCCACACTAGAGAGAAACCCTATGAATGTGACAGGTGTGAGAAGGTCTTCAGAAACAACTCAAGCCTTAAAGTACATAAAAGAATCCATACTGGGGAGAAGCCCTATGAATGTGATGTGTGTGGAAAAGCTTACATCTCCCACTCAAGCCTTATTAACCATAAAAGTACCCACCCTGGCAAGACACCCTATACATGTGATGAATGTGGAAAAGCTTTTTTCTCAAGCAGAACTCTTATAAGCCATAAAAGAGTCCATCTTGGGGAGAAACCCTTCAAATGTGTAGAGTGTGGGAAATCTTTCAGTTACAGCTCACTGCTTTCTCAACACAAGAGAATCCACACAGGGGAGAAACCTTATATATGTGATAGGTGTGGGAAAGCATTCAGGAACAGCTCAGGCCTCACAGTGCATAAAAGAATCCACACGGGCGAGAAACCCTATGAATGTGATCAATGTGGGAAGGCATACATCTCACACTCAAGTCTCATCAACCATAAAAGCATCCATCGTGGAAAGCAACCCTATAATTGTGAGTGTGGGAAATCCTTCAATTATAGATCAGTCCTTGACCAACACAAAAGGATCCATACTGGAAAGAAGCCATACAGGTGTAATGCATGTGGAAAGGCTTTTAATATCAGATCAAATCTTACCAAACATAAGAGAACCCATACTGGAGAGGAATCTTTAAATGTGGCAAATATGGGAAATCACAGTATCACATTACAGATGAGAACCCTCGAGGGAGGGAATGCTCTGGATGGGACCAGGATGAGAATGTCTCTGTAGAAGGTTGAACTTGCTAAGTCTCAAAGAGCTCAAATGGAAGAAAAACCTTACAATGTAAGAATGTCTGAGGTCCTTATTCATGGCTTATAATTTACACACTGTAAATGAAACCATTCTAGATGACTGAGTAATCTTTTCAATGTGATTTTAAATCATAGTCAACAAGAAAGGCTCCACAGTATCAAAGTAGTTGAACCCATATGGAATATAAAATAGTTCATATTGGGGATAAAACCTATCAAAGTGATGGAATGTGAGAAAAAATCTTAAATAAGCACAGACATTTCTGGGCATAAAAGAAAACGTGAGTGAGGAAAGGACTTCAATTAGAGATCACATAATCATACCATCAGAAAGTTTATATCAGTAAATTCTGTGACTAGAAATGTAGGAAATTTGAGTATAGCTTTGAATCGCTATATATATTGGTCAGTGGGAAAAAAATCCAAGAAGGGCCTTTAATAGGCAAATTCAGGGAGAGAGAGGCTTCAGGGAATATAGATGCATTTAATAATGGTGATCATGCAGTTAAACTTGATTTAATTGAATGATTTGGGAGGTTATGACAAAATTTGAATTTCATTGCAGGAAAAGTATATAGACTTAACAAATCTGACAGGAGACACAAAAACAAGACAAATTGATTGGAATGTGCTATTGTAATGTTGTAATACACTAGTCGAATCACTGAAACTTTAAAAGTTACAAATAACCCCCCCTTCAAATGAATGATTAACGTGTGTGAAAACTTTGAGGGTGGTATTCACACATTGTGCTACAATAAAAGTTTCCACCATCGAGAGGATTTCAGTGCATTCAGTAAATATGGAACACATCTTCATTGTGAATTTGCACCTTACAGAACAGAAAAAATTGATTCAGGGACTCCTATGAATAGGATCCCTGGGAAGGAGGGCACTTAATTGCAGGTGCTAAAAAGCCAAGTATCTACAAGTAATTGAGGGATAAGAGGAAATTTGTGTTTCATAAGTAACCCTGTTAAATGTTTGATTGTTTTGGAATGTGTTAATATAAAGATTTCATGCACTACATATGCATATTGTCTGTTATAAAATGTAATGAACACTTTGTTCAGGGCTCACTTTCTCTCTGTTATGAAGGCCAGGTAGTTGTGGCAAGATAAGGTGGAACTCTACAATAAAGAAATTTCTTCAAATGTAAACAGGCTGTGGCTTTAGGTGGAGCACATAGAAAGTCCACTGTCAGATTTTTGTGGAGGTAAGTTATACCAGATAAAATTCATGGCAGAAGGGGTACCTTTCACAGGGCTAGTAGCTCAGAATTTATGAAACGTTAGGTGGTGCCTCTACCACGAGAAGCACAGAATGGACTTTGACGGGACCATACATAAACAAAGTAATCCTTATACTGAGGCTGAATCATAACTCCTGGGAGAGGACAGGCTATATGAATGTTCAGTCACCACGTAGAAATAATTTGTCAGTAACAGATAGAACTTAACAAAATATTTTTAACTAGGTAATTAAAAGGGTAAAAAGAGACTTCTGAGAGTTAAAGTAACCTGTCCAAGAATACTCTGGGCAGGGTCCATTCATAAGTAGAGGAATTCTAAGTCAGGTCTCTGGCTCAGTCCATACTCTTTACAGGAGAACAATCTCTAGCCATATAATTTCTTATCCTTGCCTCACCCCTAGGAGTTTAATTCTTTCATTTTTGTCTCTAAATCCTCACCAGTAAGTTTGTTGGGGTTGGGTGGTAGATGGGAGTGAGGGTGTGGGGAGAACGGTGATTAGGAAAGGGAGAGAGAGAGACTACATTTCTGTGACTCCACTTTAGAATGTTATAAACACACTTGCTTTTTGTCCTCTACATGTAACACTGGAAAACCTGTCCACAGACTTGAATTAATTTATTCAGCAAATACTTGGTGAGGGTATGCTAGGCACAATCCACTGTCCTAGGCACAGGGGGAAATGTTGGGAAATGGATGGCAGCAAGATCTCTCATAGGGGTTTACAGTAGATAAAAGACAACAAACAAAGCCACTCTAAATGAATATCTGCTCAGTAGGAGAATGAACTAAGCTCTGTGGGTGCTCAGGATATTGACCATGACCATCTGTAAAGGAGAAGACAATGGTGACATCTGAGTGGGAAATTGAATTTTGTTTTTTAAAGAGAAGTGGGAAATAGGATGGTGTGATCAAAGGCAGCTTTGGAAACATTCAGGTGTTCTCCAGAGTGACTGTCCCAGGTAGGACTGGTGCCTGGTGAGCAGGAAGCAGGGACCATGAGGAATGTGGGTTCAAAAGGCCAGGCTGTAAGTATCAATTCCCAGTGGTAGACAGAGTTCTGATCGCTATCCCATTTGCTGAAGATGAGACCAACTCTGATTGTTTTAGATGTTTGGGTTACCTGAGGTTTCCATGTAACCATCAAAAGCCAGGTTGGTCATTTGTGGTCCTGGGTTAGGGCCCACCCTGCATACACAGCCTGACTGCTCACACATACATATCTGAGCTCCACCTGGACCTACCTAATGTACCACCTACTTTTGAGGAGACACAGTAAATAACAAAGAAAAGGACAGTGGCCTTCTCTGACTGTGGTCCAGGAAACTCTGAGGACCCAGGGCCTCTGACACATGGGAAACCCAGCCTTGAGTGTGACCTAAAGCCAGATACTGGTCTCTTGGGCTGATCCTGGATGTTAAGGGGCCTCTGGCTGTCAGTCTGCCCCTGATGGATGCTGTGGTCCAGATCCAAGGAGCTGATGTGGCTGCACCTCAGGCCCACTCCTGGTTGTAAGCTGGTTTAAGGAAACCACAGCTCTCCACAAACTCTTCCAGAAGAATGTCCGATATCCAAGAAGGAAAAATAAAGTTGCCAACATGGAGGTAAATCAAACACTGAAGGAAAAGAAAGTATAATTTTCAGGGCTATAAAGATAAAATTGAAACATTGCACAATAGTAGGTAATTTGGAAGCTGGAAACGTGGGAAAGTGTCCTAAAATGCTTGTATTATCTGGGAGGAGGGTCAATATATTGTTTAACTCTAGATTTTATTAAGTTAAATGTGTACGGCAAAATGTCATGGGCAAGCGCTAAAAGGATAGAAATAAAGTATATAAACAAACTGGAATAAAGCAAAAAAGTCTAGAAAAGAAAAATAGAAAAGGTGTGACAAGACTTTCTGTTTCTGGTAAAGATAGGGTTGGTTATTTGAATCAATTTCCTACTGAAAACAATGAAATGGTCTACATTAAAAAAATACTTAGGCAGATGTCCCCCTAAGAGAATTAAGGCTGAAAAGACAATGGGTAACCCCAGTGTACTTTTAGAATGGGGTCCTAGACTTAGGTGAATACTGATGCTGTACAATTGGGTGCCAATTCATCAGCCACAGGGTGAAAGATAGATCAGGGACACTGTGAATCACCTGTTCATCCCATTGATGAATGAGGAATTTCTACTCTAGGGTTATGGGATGACTGAACATGGAACATACAACACTACATATAATGGTGGTAGTTTATTAGTCACATACTATGCAGGGCCACATGGGGTGCACTAGGGAACAGAGGGAACAACCAGGTCCTGTTCTATCAAGAGGGTGAACTAACCCTTGGTTCCCCCCACACGAGGATGCGATTAGTGTGTTTGAATAATTCCATGGGCTGGCAGGAAACAAGCCTGCTACTCAAGGACAAGCAGGAACTGTGCCTGGCCCTCATGATGAGGTTTGTTTGACTAGGGGACCTTGCCCATGAGAGCAAATGGGGCAGGGAAATTGCGCTTAGGACATTCAGGGCCATCTAGTTTTTCCCAGGTGTCAAGGCACATGTAATATTGGACCTCAATTTTAGGCCTTATGCTACACACACCCAAGGTGTGAGTCTTATAGGAGACCTTGCTGAAGTTAAACTGGTTTCCCTAAATGCTATTCCTTCAGAATAAGATAAACCAGATCTAAATCCACCCGTCTCCCCCAGCCTCAGGGGACTGTAGAAACAGTTGTCTTATAGTAGAAGAAAGAGAAAGGGAAGAGAAAACATCCTTGACAAATTATAGCCACACACCAGCCCTTCCACTGCAGGTAAACAACAGAGACCTGGCAGAAGCAAATACAAAACTTCCTTGGAAATGGACTCCTTCAATCTAAACCTCAGGTAACCCTTAGAAATAATTTCTTAGGGGCAGTTATCAGCAAGCAGTCAAAGATAATCAAGCACATAAGGAGAAAAGGCAACATGAGTGAAAACCAGCAGAAAAGATCCACATAGACTTCACATATTAAATTATCAGGTACATTTGTGAAAATAACTGCTGAAAAATATTTAGAGTTTAAAAAATTTTAATATCTGCAGGGAACAGAAAACTTAAAAGTGAAATGCCACATTTGAAAAAGGACCAAACAATAGAAAATATAACAAAAATAAAAACCCAGTGAATGTATTTGATCACTTGTTGGGACACAGGAAGAGAACTGGTGAATTGAAAGATAGGTGTGGACAAATTAATCAGCATACAGTATGGAGATTGAAAAATACAAGAAAATACAGAGATGGGGAAGTTTCACTGAGAAGTTTTAATATATATTTGATCATAGTTTCAGAAGAAGAACAGGAAGAATGGGGCAAAAGGGGTTAAGAATTTAACAGAACTGATGGAAAATACAAGTCTACAGATTTAAAAGCCCAAAGAGTACAAAGCAGGAGAAATTTATGAAAAATCACACCTACAAACATCATAGTATAACTGCAAAAAACAACAGGCAGGAAAAAAATCTTAAAAATAGCTAAAGACAAATTCTAAGAAATAACTTTGAGGTTGTCTTCTTATTTGACTTTTCAACAGCAACAATGGAAACCAAAACAGTGGAATGAAATTGTTGATATATAAATAAAAAAAATAATTGCTAGCCTAGAATTGTATATTCTTGAAATTTCAAGAATAACAAAATAAGCATATTTTAAGATAACAGTTTATCCCTTGCAGGCCCACACAAAAGGAAATTCTAAAGAATGCATTTTAATACAAAAGGAAAGTGATCCCAGATGGGGTTCTGAGATGCAAAAATAAAGGATGAGTAAAGAGATTGGGAAATATGTGGGCATATATAAATGGACATTTTATAAGATGCAAAAATAAAAATCTACAGCTGTTAAGACAGACTTAAAAGATGACAATAAATAAGTGAAGAGGGAATAGATAGAATTGAGGTTTCTAAAGTTTAAATTTTTTTCAGTAGGAGGGTAAAGGTTTTGATTAATTTCATGCAATTAATAAAATCTAGAGTCATCTTAAAATAAATGTATAGTTTCAATACTAGTAGAGGAGTTATTTTTAAAAATCAGTAAAAAGCCTAGTAAAAGAAAAAAGAAACGGGAATGAGACCAAAAAAATAGTAGCTCTTAAGCCAAAAATAACAGTATTTACACTCATTGTAATTTTGTTAAATAATAGGTCAGAGAGGAGAAAAGTTCAAAACTCCATTATGTGCTACTTTCTAGAGACTCAGCTTGAATATAAGGACTTGTACAATTTGAAAGTAAATAGTAACCAATAGAAAACTGGTGTATCTCTACTAATATTAGATGAAATAGAGATTTTAAGCCACAAGCCATTCCTAGCTATGAAGGAAGTCATTGCATTAAGACAAAAGGTTAAGGAAGAGAAAACATTGGGAAGATATAACACTTTTAAGCTAGTATCTAAAAACATGGCTCCAAAGTGGGCAAAAATATACAGAATTACAAGGAGAGCTATTCAAATCCACAATCAAGATGGGAGTTTGTGCTTTTTTTATTAGGGAAGTTGTGAGTTTACAAAACAATTATTCAGAGCACACAGGATTCCCACATGTCACCCCACCACCAAGTCTTTGCATTGTTGAGGAATATTTGTTACAAATGATTAAAGAACATCATCAAAGTATTATGGCTAACTATAGTCCATAGCTTACTTTTGGTGTATTTTTCCCATAAACCACCTTAGTATTAGTATTGTACATTTGTTATAGTTTTGTACATTTGTTATAGTTCATGAGAGAATATTCTCTTATTTGTACTATTAACCACAGTCCATCATCCACCACAGGGTTCACTGTTACACAGTCAAGATGGGAGATTTTGATAACTTTCTCTTAGTAATCACTGGCACAAACAGACTAAAAATTAGTAAAGATAGTGATTTCAACAATATGATTAAACAATCTAATAGCTATATATGGAATTCTACACCCATGAATCAAGGATACATATTTTTTCCAAGCACATTAAACATTTTAAAAAATTGGCCATATGTTGAACTATAAAGAAGATGGTCTCCTCAAATTTTAAAGGATTGAAATCAGAGTATGTTCCTTGAATAATAAAAAGATACATAAGAAAGCCTAATTATGTGCAGAAATTTACAAAAGTTTCTAAATAAATCATGGTTCAGAGAAGAAAATATTTTAAATTGATACTGAAAAATGCTACATATCAAAAGCAGTGGGACGTCGCTTAAGCAGTGCTTAGAGGGAAATTTATAACCCAAAAAGATATGGAGGTTAGCTGTTTACTAATAGTTAAGTTGTCTTGAGGCCATTTCGATTAAATATTTTAAATTTTTCATTCAGGTGTTATATCTTAGATCTTATCCTTTGAATATGCCATTAGAAAAACAAAACACCTCAATGAGCACAAACCATGGAGAGCCTAGGTTCCAACTTCTTTTCCAGGAGGCTCTTTTCCTTGAAAAACAAAGATCAATTCAAGCGTGTTGCAACAGAAAATACTATCAATTCAAGCATGTAGCGATACTGTCACT
>PVKH010044232.1:0-10627 GCA_004027955.1 Chaetophractus vellerosus | reverse complement strand
CGACCTGCCCTGCCCGTGGCAGCTTTTGCCTGTCCGTGGCAGCTTTTTGCCCTGCCCACGGCGGCTCTGGCCCGCCCATGGCGGCTTGCCATTCTCAAGGCGGTCTGCCCGCTAGGAGAGGTCCCCGGGAACCGAACCCAGGGCCTCCCATGTGGTTTCCCAGCGAGCTCTTTATCCACTGAGCTATCTAGCCGGGCCCTGAAGTAGCATTTCATTGTGGCACACCATTCTTGTATATAAATGATTCCCTTGGCTTCCATGAGGCTACACATCTAGGATCAAAGTATAATTTTTTTTTTAATTTGGGAAATACAACTCAGACAAATATAAAATGGTAATGTGTCAAAGATTTTACTCAACTCATTAATAATAACTCAACTCATTAATTAATAAGGAAAGCAGTAAAATAATAAAGCTGGTTCAAAAAGCATTTTGAGAAACCAGGGTTCATATGGTTCTTACAAAGACAGAGAAAGAGAGAGAGAGAGGCTGTTAGAGTAAAATTGCTAAGTTAGCTGCAACACTGGTTAATGTCCTACACAGTAATAAACCATAAGCTTTGGGGTTACCCAGTGGAGTGCTGGAGCCAGCTCATACCAGCTCTTGAGAGCTGATTATTAAATATTTCCAGGAATTTTGCAAGCACTGAACCCAGAGCAGTTTACCAGCACTAACTGATTTCTCCTTTTTTTCATAAAATAATTTACAAACTGGCCATTAATCACATTTTTAAAAAAGACTTATTTATTTACATCCATTTTTACCCCCCACCCTCATTTTTGCTGTTTTTGTGTCCATTCGCTGGGCACTTCTCTGTGTCTGTTTCCTGCCCTCTCTTCTCATTCTTCTCCTCCTGTCTTCAACGTAATTCGATCCTCGGAACGTCTGATGTGGGAGAGAGGCGTCCTATCACCTGTGCCACCTTAGTTCCTGGTTTTTCAGTGCGTCTTGTCTTGGCTCTCCTTTGTGTCACTGTCCTGTTACGTCATCATCTTGCTGCGTGGCTTGGAGGGGCCTGACAGCACACCTGCGCTTGGGACCTGGCAGCCCACGCGCCTTCTATATTTTTCTTTTTTTTAAATTTTTACCAGGAGGTACCAGGGATCGAACCCAGGTCCCTCCATATGGGAGATGGACACCCAACCGTTTGAACCATATCTGCCACCCTGCTCTTAAGGTTGACCAAAGATACCTAGAGCTACAGTCATTTCCCATACAGGATGGTCATATAATAAATTAGGTTTAATTTATCACTAGCATTCTAAAAACCAGACCTAGGGAGAAAAACTAGGTCTGTGGACACATACATGGTTTCTAAGATAGTGAATGTTTAGCTTACCCTGAGACCACAAAACCAGGACAGTGAGAATATTCGCATACTGATTTCTACTGGAAAGAAACTTTTCACATCTCTACTAGAGACAGTCTAGTATGTTAGCAAGTAATTTTAGAGCGTCTCAGTCCTTAATAATAAAGAGCAAAGTCAAACAATGAAACATTATCCTAAAAAACTGAGTAATCTTTGGGTTGGCCTGTTAAACAATGCCTCAGTATGACATTGAAAGACTATGCAATCATCTTCTTGGCCTCATTTCCAAGTTTCGGATAATTTTTTGTAGTATTACTTTTCCTCCAACCTCTCTAGCTCCTTCTTTTCAGTATTCTTTGTGAGCTCCTTGTCCTCCTCCCTCCCTTAAACAATGGTGTTCTTCAAGGTTCTGGCTTTAGGAACTGTCCTAGGTTGCTTCTCTTTTCACTCCTCTTAGTCTTTCCCCATCATTGACTAAAAAGCTGTACTCATCCTTTAGACTGTCTAGCTCACATAAGCTTTCCCTGACTCCCCAGGTAAGAATGGAGCATCTTTCTGAGCACTTATCACAATTTTAATATTCAATACATTGTGTAATTGTTGTTTAACATCTGTCTCTTCCACTAGACTGTAAGCTCCACAACAGCTAGGATCATTTCTGTCTTTTTCACTTCTATAATTCTCAGAGTCTAAATAAATGTTGAATAAGTGAACGAGTGAATGAGAGCATGAATGGTGGAATAAACAGCTGGTTAGATGATACTTATCATCCACTGCATGACCTCAGCTTTCATCAATTTATTGGTGATTAAAAGAATGTGTGGGGGGCCAGCTGTAGCCCAGTGGTTAGGGCGCTGGTTCACCACATGGGAGGCCCCAGGCTCGGTTCTCAGGGACCTCTCTGGGTGGGCAGACCGCCTTGAGAAGGGCAAGCTGCCATGTGTGGGGCAGAGCCACCGTGGGCAGAGCAGAAAACCTCCACGGGCAGGGCAAAGCCGCCACGGGCAGGGCAAGCCGCCCACGAACAGAGCAGAGCTGCCTGCGCAGTGAGCTGACTCGGTGCGTCCCCGCAAGGGGGGAGACAGAGCAGACACAGAAGAACACAAAAATGAACACAGCAAGAGCAAGCAGAAAGGGGGGGATATGTAACAAAAAAGGTGTATTTTTGTTTATTATTATTATTATTATTGAAATAATGAAAATGCTCTAATAATGATTGAGGTGATGAATGTACAACTATGTGATTGTACCAAATACCATTGACTGTACACTTTGGATGAATTGTATGCTTTATTACTATGTATCAATAAAATTGATTTGTTTAAAAACGTATATTACCAATTCTCTTTTGAGACTGAATAACAAATAATATATATATATATATATTTTTTAAAGATTTATTTATTTTATTACATATCTCCCCTTCCCCCCGCTGCGGCGACACGCCGAGATTGGACACTGCGCAGGCACGGCTTTCCCCGCTTGTGGGCGGTCTCTGCATCCGTTCACGGCTGGCGCTTGCTTCAGTTCGGGGGTGGCTGGCTGCGCTCCATCCGCAGGCGACCTGCCCTGCCCGTGGCGGCTCTTGCCATGTGCGTGGCAGCTTCTTGCCCTGCCCACGGCGGCTCCGGCCCGCCCATGGCGGCTTGCCATTCTCAAGGCGGTCTGCCCGCTAGGAGAGGTCCCCGGGAATCGAACCCGGGGCCTCCCATGTGGTATGCCGACGCCCTATCCACTGGGCTATCGAGCCGGCCCCAACAAATAATATTAAGGGAAAGTCTCTTGGTATATTCCAAACGCAAATGCTAGGACATAAGAATTCCATGTAGATATTTTGTAAAAGGTGCCAAATGGGCTGTTACTTGGTCTAGGAGATAGCATGTTATTGCCCACCAAGTGTTGGGAGACCCTTCTCCATGGGTCCCTGATGTTTCTGCATATCTGTGGTCAGATACACCAACAGTCTTTTCTTGGAAGATGGATGTATTAGACAGTCAAAGAGGTGCCTTTGCAAAATATACCAATAATTGGTTGGTCTTTATAAAGGGTATTTATATGGGGTAGAAGCTTACAGTTACCAGGCCACAAAGCATAGGTTTCTTCCCTCACCAAAGTCCACGTGTTGGAGCAAGACAGCTGCTGACGTCTGCTAGGGCTCAGGCCTTTGGGTTCCTCTCCTGCCGGGGCTGCGTTTCTATCCGGGCTTAGGCTTCCTCCACAAGGTCAGTTGTAGACTATCAGGCGAACGGCCCTCTCCAACATCAGAACTGCATCTCAAAAATCTGCTTCTCAAATCTCTGTCTTTTGTCTTGCCTTTTATACTTGAGACCACACCCACCGAGGGGTGGGGTTCAACATCCCACTGACATGGCAGTTAACGCCCCAATCACAACCCAGTCACGCCCAGATTAAGAGATCAGTCTACAAGCATGATTCAATTTATATTTTTGGAATTCATAATTAGATAAAACTGTCAAACCATTACAATGGGGATAGTGCCTCCCTCCAGAGCAAAAAGCAGTTTTGTTTGCTGTCCAGTATAATAAAGATAACGTCTTCTTCCGGGGCAAAGGTTGGGTAGGTTTGCTTGCAGCCCATTTTTAAAAAGTTGGATTTTTCTAAGCTTTGGATTCCTCTCCTGTAATGCAACCCACTGAGTGTTCAGGCATCAGCTTGCCCTCCTTGTATCACCCTGTGGGGCTCAGGGAACCGATGAAAGAAAATGATGGTCCTCTGACTACCGCAATTGTTGTGGGTAATAAACTAACCCATGAGATTCGTCTTCTGTCAGCATCTGCAAAACTGTGGCAGACTAACTTGTTAGCTTGCAAGTAGGATGAAATATCAAACCCTTCACAGTTCTTGACACAAAGCAGCCATTTACTAACATTGATATTAACTGCTGATCAGAAGGCAATGTTTTAAGCATTTTACATCTTAATATAATTGTCACCTCTAGGTGCCATGCAGTGTTTTGGTAATGACTTTAAAAATTGGTTGGATTTTGGGATAATGTGTAATTCATTATAATTTTTCCCTTTTAAGAAACTAGGAAATTGGCTCACATTTTGGGTTTTTACACAAAATGTCTGCTTTTCAGAAGCGCTTTTCTGAGGTTGAATGGGAGATGCTTGTGCATTTATCCATACTTTCTGGTACATAGTTTTAGAAGTACCTTAACTCGTTCTCTCAAGTGTAAGCTTCATGTTGCCAACAACTACCTCAAAGGCAAGAGCCATGCCCTTTATTTCTTTTGATTCCCTCCCTTCCTTCCTATCAGCTTGGCACATGGTTTTGTCTACATATTGTCACTAGGATTGTGCTTGCCAAAGCTTGCCGCCACATCATATCTCCCATCTCATCTGCTCTTGAGCAATGTGACCTTGCCACTCCCTCACCAGAAATGGAGTCTGTTTCTCCATCTCCTTGAATCTGAGGAAGCCCTGTGACTGCTTTGACCAAAAAAATGTGGCAGAAGTAACATAAGGGAAGTCCAGGACAGAGTCCTTAACTGGCCTGGCCACTTCTGCTCCTGCCCTTGTGGAAAATTTGCTCTTGGGCTGCTTCCTCTCAGAACTCAGCCTTCTTGTTGTGCGAAGCCCAGGATACATGGAGACCCACAAGAAGGTGCTCTCGGTGACTGTCTCAGCTGTGCTCCAGGCTAACAGTCAGCACCAACTACCAGCTGAGGGAGTGAGTCATCCTGGATGTCTAGCCTAGTTGAGCCTTCAATTGACTGCAGTCCCAATTGACATAGAACTGCATTTTCATGAGAGACACCAAGCAGGAACTAGTCAGCTGAACCCAGTCAGCCCAAAAAACCATGAGAGATGAATGATTGTTTAAGGTTAGTTTGTTACTATAGATAACCAGAACAGCCAAAGAGGCACCTGAATAAAGAATTTCACTTGACCTTGTAGTTCTAAACTCATCTTCATCTGCGTAGAGTCCTTAAAGGTAGGAAGCATGTTTTATTCAAGATCCTGCATGGCAGTTTGTACCTGGTATACATTCAATAAGTATTTTTTGAATTAATGAATGGCTGTATATAAAACCCAAGTCACTATAAAGCAGAGTTCTTTTCCCCAATTTTTAAAAATTGCTTTGCTTATTTATAAATCAAACACTTGGGAAGAAACTCTTCTCTCTTAACTTAAACTTATCTGGCCTCTTCTTCCTTCCTTTTGGGCCTGGACAGATCTCCAAACCAGAATCAAGACAAACTCTTTGATCACAAGTTTGAGTTCACATGTTCGGGAACTGGTTTTGCCATTGTTAGGCAACAAATAGAATCTGATGTTATTATGGTAGCTCAGCATGGAGGCTCTCTTGTCACTGTTTTTAAGGCTGTGAGAATGTCAGATCATGATTCTAGGGATACAGTCTTCAGATCTCGGAAGCTAAAGTACATTTTGACAAAAAAAAAAATCACTCTAAAGCACAACAGTGGGCAGTTATGACTCTGCCCACCTCTTCAGCCTCACTGTGTGCCACTTTGCTCTCACACTCTGTGCTCTAGCCTTGCTGATCTTCTGATAAGTCCTCAAATAAATTGTGCTCCTTCTTGCTTCAGGAATTTTGCCCATGCTATCCCATCCTCCTACCTCCACCTGTCCATCCCTTCATCTGGCCAATTCCTACTCATCATTTTGAGCTCAGTTCAAACACGAGTTCCTCAATGATGCTTTTTCTGACTTCTGCAGAGTAGGTGAGTTTTCCCAGTTACATGCAACCATAGCACCCTATATTTCTTCATCACAGCACATTTCACAATTAGAACTGTATATCTTTAAATTGTGTAATTACTTTATTTCTCCTAAGATGCACTTTAAAAAAGAAAAATTTATGAGAATCAAGAACATCCTCAGGGAAGCAGATGTGGCTCAAGCGATTGCGCTCCCGCCTACCACACGAGAGGTCCCTGGTTCAATTCCTGGTGCCTCCTAAAGAAGGCAGCGAGCTGGCACAACAGGCAAGTGCAGCAAGCTGATGCAACAAGAGACACAAGAAGAAAAATATAATGAGACATAACAAAGCAGGGAGCAGATATTCCCAGTGCCTCCTAAAGAGGACGAGCAAGACAGCGAGCTGATGCGATGGGCAGGCACAGCAAGCTGACACAACAAGATGATGCAACAAGAGACAGAAGAAGAAAAGCATAATGAGAGACACAACAAAAGCAGGGAACAGAGGTGGCTCAAGTGATTAGGCACCTCCCTCCCACAGAGGTCCTAGGTTCAATTCCTGGTGCCTCCTAAAGAAACAAGGAAGATGAACAGACACAGCAAGTGCAAACAACGAGGGAGTGGGGAGAAATAAATAAATAAAATAAATCTTTAAAAAAAGAAAACCATCTGCATAGCTTACTGTATATATTAATACGATTTTACTCGTCCACTGCCCTCATCAACATAGCTTTACTATTCCAGGAAACTCTTGCCCAGGAAAATAAAAATTGCAATAACTTTATTGTTCATTCCAGGAACTTCCTGAAAGTGTCAAAAGAAAGCATCAAATGACAATTTATACCCCAAGAGTCTTTGGACACCTGGCATCAAATTCCTCATCTTGCTGTATCTGCCAATCCTAAACTATTATTTCATGATCTTTACCCAATACTAACCAACACCTCCCTCTCCCCACATTGAAAGAATCATCTTGAATCAGACTTTAAAAGCGCAATAAATATCCTAATTTTGCCCTCTGAGACACTACTAAGACTCTGACTAGATAGTGCTCTCTGTTACCATAGCAAGCAGTAAACTGAATTTTATCTTATTAATACACTGCTTCAATGATATTTTGGGGGAGAAAGAATTTGATATTTATATCCAAGCAATGTATGTATTTAATGTGGTAGCACTTCTTCTTTTCTTTTTTTTTTCCTGAAAAGCTGTTATTAAATCCATGTAGGAAATCAAGGATGCCTTAAATTTTAAGGAAAAATAGTAAGTTGATTGATATATCTCTCCCACAAGAATTAATTTATTTTTTAAACACAGTAATTTTATTTTTATTTATTTATTTTTATGAGGTACCGGGGATTGAACCCAGGTCCTTATACATGGGAAACGCTCAAACCACTGAGCTACAACTGTTCCCCTCTCCCATAAGAATTTTTTTTTTTTTTTTTTTTTAAGATTTATTTATTTTATTACATATCTCCCCTTCCCCCCCGTTGCGGCGACGCGCCGAGACTTGGCCACTGCGCAGGCGCAGCTTTCCCCGCTTGTGGGCGGCTTCTGCTTCCATCACGGCCGGCTTTTTTCAGTTCGCAGGTGGCTGGCTGTGCTCGATTTGCAGGCGACCTGCCCTGCCCGTGGCGGCTTTTGCCTGTCCGTGGCAGCTTTTTGCCCTGCCCACGGCAGCTCCAGCCCGCCCATGGCAGCTTGCCATTCTCAAGGCGGTCTGCCCGCTAGGAGAGGTCCCCGGGAACCGAACCCAGGGCCTCCCATGTGGTTTCCCAGCAAGCTCTTTATCCACTGAGCTATCTAGCCGGGCCCTCTCCCATAAGAATTTAAGTTTTCCTTCAGGGCTAGACCTGGTCAGTTTTGTCCACTGCTGTATCTTCTGTGTCAGACCAGAATAGTTGCTTAATACATAATTGTTGAGTGAATGAGTGGATCGATGAATAGATGACAAACTAAAATGGATTTCATGGAATGTGTGAGTGCAACTCTTAGGATAAGACTTCCTGGATGTGCCTTTGGTGGCAACGTGGGAAAAGATAACTCCACTTTCTCACCCTTCCACTTTAACCCAATTCCAGAAAACATTACCCAACCATATAGGAGTTTACACGGAGCTCTGGTTGTGACCTCATATTGTCACACAGTTGATGATCTGCCAGTGTGTGATTTTGGTTTTGCCCAGCTTAGTTATGTGGAATCACCATTAGGTGAAATGGAGGCTATCCACTAGAGTAAGCACTGTTTGAGAAGGGAGTAAAAGTGGGTTTCTTGGGGCACATAATATGTCAGTGTAGCTTGGCTGGTTGAAGATATTCAAGTGGAGTAACTCTGTGAAGAAGGCTATGTTGCAATGTCCATAGGTAGTGCCAAGGGAGCAGCACTGGAATGACCCCATAGGAAGAGCCATTGATTTGTTAATTGATTATTTGATTGATTCACACCTGTAGATACTGTACATATATATAACATGTATATACTGTTATATACATGTTAGAATAAAAGTGACCAGAGGGCTGTGACTTGCTATTTTTTAATCTTTTTTTTTTCTTCATTAGAGAAGTTGTGGGTTTACAGAACAGTTATGCATAAAATACAGGATTCCCATATACTACCCTATTATTAACAACTTGCATTGGTTTGGAACATGTTACAATTGATGATAGCACATTTTATAATTATACTATTAACTGTAGTCTATGATTTAACTTAGGGGTCACTGTGTACTGTAGTTTCATGGACTGTGACTTGCTTTTTATAGGGCTTATCTAGAACCTTCATTCAACATTTACTCAGCACTTAGAATATCCTATACTTGGAGATACATGAACATAGAAGCGTAAAGTGCTTTGAGACATATGAATATAAAAAGGTACTTTAAAGCCCTTTGCCTTGAATATGTTATGGAGAAACATGACCGATGACTGGTATTCAATATAATTGACTATATATTTATTGAAATATATTTGTTGATTTTACAAACAAATCAAACACTAGATATTTATTGAAGATTTATTATGGGCTAAACCCTGAAGACACAAACAAGTATAAAATCCTCAAGAAGAATCCACCCTGGAAGAAGGTATAAACATACACAGAAGGGTAGCTAGCAATACCCATACCAACAGAGCAGTGTGGTAGTAGAAGTTCACAGCAGAGAGGGACCATTTCCCACTGGGGTGAGGTTAGGAGAGATTCATGGATAGAAAGGGGCAGGACTTGGAGAGGTGGAGAAAGGAAATAGAATTCAGGGCTAGATGCTGGGGAGGGTGAAAAAGTTTACATTTTTGAGGCCTCCTCCATGGCAGGCACTTTTACAAGCATGGTTTCATTTAACCATCTTAAAAAAATGTGTAAGGAAATAATGACAATGAGGTCTCTGCCTTCAAGGGTATGAAGATTACACTTAAAATAATTAGAAAACAGTAGCTGTTAGGTAAGAAAATACTGGACTGAATCTAATGAAGCATGATTCAGCTCTTGCTTGCTAGTGGATTTCTGGTAGAGATTAGGCTCCAGTAACTGTGTCCAAAAGCCCTCCTGATCTGTAGTAGGCAAGAGCTGGGTAAGGTCAAGCTATTTGAGTATGCTCTGAAACAGTCCTAGGTTGTGTAGCAGAGCCCTTTGTTACCCCAAGCCCAGGGGAACCCAGGGAATCTGGAATAGTTCTCAGACCTATTTAGGGAATTTTCAATCTGTTTTGATTTCACACACCTGTGGGCACTCTGCCTCGAGTTGAACACTGTGGCGGCCTCAGAAGCACTCTGACCTCACAGGAATATTTCAAACTGGGGACAACTCGATGAGAGGTGGGAGTCAGGGAAGTAGGCGTTCAGATGGAAGTTCCTTTCAGAGGATTGAGGCACAGAGTTTGATATCGATGGCAGGAATATAACACTTCAGGCAATCCCTTCCTTAGCCTCTTTTCTTCCTGCTGACCATGACGGGATGGATAGGAATTTCTTATCTGTTAGGCTTCAATGCACTGTTTTACTTTTCAGGGGATGGACTAAGCTTTATTTTTGGCTGAAGAAGAAGCAAACAAATTCATGTTCTCCTAGAGCTTATTAATAGGGCAATTCTCTCCCAGGGACCCAATCCATGAATACATTGGACATTTATTAGATACAAAGCTCTAAGCTAAGTGCTAAGCAGGAAGGGACACAATTTAATAAAGCATGGTTCCTGCCCTCGAGGAGCTTGTAGCCTAGCTGGAAAAACATAAGGTATACACATAAAATTATAACTAATAGTATGCAAAGCTGTCCAATAGAACTTTCTGAGATGATGGAAAGGTCCTCTAACTGGCGCTAGCCAATATGAAAGCCACTAGGCACACGAGGCTGTTGAGGACTTGGAATGTGGATATGCAACTAATTGAATTGAGTTTTGTTTTTTTTTTTAAGATTTATTTATTATTTATTACATATCCCCCCCCCCCTTTCTGCTTGCTCTTGCTGTGTGTCCATTCTTCTGTGTTTTTCTATGTCTGCTTCTTGTCTCCCCCCGTCCCCGCGGCGACGCGCCGAGTCGGCCCTCCACGGGGGTGGCTCGTTCCGTTCATGGGTGGCTCCATTCCATTTTCACGGGCGGCTCCGCTCCATGTTTTGCGGGCAGCAGTCCTCCATGT
>PVKH010044231.1:0-10627 GCA_004027955.1 Chaetophractus vellerosus | reverse complement strand
CCAGTGGGATGTGGCGTATGACTGTTAACCATCAATAGCTCAACGAGGTGGTTCCTCCTTTACATGCAGCTGTGCCCTCTATTCTTGACCTAATGGATACTTTGACTTTGACACTGGGAACTTTTCATTTTGCTTGGACTTGGCAAATGCCTTCTCCTCCATCGCCGTTGCTAAAGAAGCACAGGATCAGTTTGCCTTCATGTGGGAAAGCCGACAGTGGGCTTTTACTGTATTGCCCATGGGCTGTGTTCACAGCCCCACCATTTGTCATGGTTTAGTGGCTAAAGACCTAGAAAAGTGGCAACATGCCGAAACTGTTTGGGTGTATTATTATATTGATGATGTAATACCAACCTCTGATTCTCTTGCAGATTTGGAAACTGCTGTTCTCATTCTAGTCGCCCACCTCGAAAGTCAAGGATGGGCGATATGGGACAAGTTGCAAGGGCCTGGGTTGTCTGTCAAATTCTTGGGTATTGTATGGTCGAGTAAGACAAAAGTAATTCCTTAAGCAGTATTGATAAGATTCAAGCTTTCCCACGCCCCACAGCAATGAAACAGCTGCAGACATTTTTGAGTCTCCTAGGCTACCGGTGAGTGGTTATTCCCCAATTGGTGCAGGACCTAAAGCCTCTATACAAGTTAATAAAAAAAGAAAGTGGATAAGATTGGACTGACGAGACTGAGCAGGCCTTCATACAAGCTTAAAAAAGTGTTAAACAAGCCTAAACTTTGTTAGTAGCCGACCCTAGCCACCTGTTTGAATTAGATGTGCACATTACAGAAGAAGGCTATGGTTGGGGATTAAGGCAATGGACTGAACTGCTGTGACAGCCAATAAAATTTTAGAGTCAACTACAGAGAAGTGCTACAGTCTCATAAAGAAGCAATTAACAGCCGTGTGTGCTGCCGTGTAGAGTACTGAGACCATAACCCGGGAAGCCCCAGTAAAGATATTTACCACCTACCCTATAAAAGGATGTGTGCAGAATTAAAATGTCCGGCCATGAAGTGGCATGGCCCAGACGGTGACACTGGCTAAGTGGGGGGCCTATTTGGAACAGAGAAGCACATTTGCTTCCAGTCCACTGAGTAGAGTGGCAACAAGTTTTAGGTCCCTTAACGTATGCTGGGACCCTGGACCCAGAGACCCCCTTGCAAGTCTCCAAGAGAGAAGTTTCCTCATATAAAGCCAGGGTAGGTACCGTGCCAGAACAGGCATGGTATACTGATGGAGCCAGCCGAGGACAGGCAGCTCAACAAACTGCTTTAGCGGTGTGCGCTCTAGCCGATACTATTTAGTATGAATTAGAGTTTAGGCAAAGCAGCCAATAGGCTGAACTGAGAGCCTTGTGGCTCATAGTGGGCTGCGAAGCCCACCCCTTAGTACCAACAGTTGAGCGTATTTAAAAGTCTTACTCTGTGGCTGCCGAAATAGAAGCACATGGATTAGTCAGTAGTCCATTGGCCCCTATAAGAACATTCCATGTGGGAAGACCTATGGGGATGAGAGTTATCTAAAGAAGTTAGCAGTGTACCACGTAGCAGCTCACTGCTCCCTTTTGCATCCAGGCAATGATGAAACAGATCAGTTAACTAAGATTACCTTTGGGTAAATAGTGCTCAGGGTGCAGCCGTGTGGCTGCACCAGAAACTCCTACATGCTGGAGTCCCCACAATAATGAAGACTGCACATCTTTGAGGTTTAGCTGTGGGTGTAGAGGCTGCTTGGACAGTACGCCATGCATGCCCCCAATGTTCCCTGTTACATCAGAGGCCACTGCCCAGGACTATGGGTCAAGTTGAGTGAGCACAAGATGGCACACAAGATGGCAGGTAGGTTTTGTTAAGCCCTTGCCCTTAAGTCAGCAGTGCCGATATGCTCTTAGGGCCGTTGACACGGCCACAGGTCTTCTTTATGTGTATCCTGCCCCCCAAACACCCCAAACTGTGCCTGTGTGAGCATAACAACATCTGTGTGCCGTGTATGGCCGGCCATTAACTATAGAAAGCAACAGAGGGCCCCATTTCAGTGAGCAAGTAGTGTAGAAATGGGCCCTCCAACAAGGCACACAATGGGTATATCACATGCCCTACAATCCTTTAGCAGCTGGCATGACCGAGCGTTATAATGGCCTTCTTAAAACGGGCCTGTGGGCAACAGCCCAAGGAACTCCAACCCTGCGGGGGTGGCATGATGGCCTTTAGTCAGTAGAGCAACATTTGAATGAATGACCCCGACAAGAAGAAGTGGCGCCAATAGAAGCCCTGTTGCAGGGTGCAGCTGCCCCATCCAGTTACAGGTCACTACAAGGGATTCACTGTTAAAGCCTCAAGCGCAGGGAGGGCGCGTACAGCTGCCAGCGCCCTCCGTAATTCACGGAGGAGAAACAGTCTCTGTGTCATGCCCCTGGCCTTTAAAGGCGCCCCATGTTCGATGGGTAGCTTTGGCAGTGCCCTGGGGAGACGGGGCACAGCATCAATTAACTGTGACCCCTCGGAATACTGATGTATGGCCACTGAGGTTTACGGTGACCGTGCCTGACACCGCGGCCACCATACTGCAAGGTACATTCATTCTGGCATTACGGCCCACCATGAGTTCCCTTATCCCGTTACAGGTTGAAGAAAATGTCTCACCAGCTGTGCTGGATGGCCCGAGGGCATGGTGTACTCGCCCTGGGTGTGCACCGCAAAGTGGCACTTTGCTGTCTAAGGACAGCCAGCTGGGATGTGTCCTGTTAGATGGGCCTGATCTGCCTCTCCTAGTTACACTTACACACTTGACTTACCACCCCTGGGAGTTCTACCAGTAGCTTGCCGGCTTGGGCCCACACCTATGCTCAAGTGTACAACGTGTCCTGCTGCTGGGTGTGCACTGAACTGACGGCCAGTTCGGCTGATAGTTTAGCCTAGAATATTGTCCCTGCGACACAGAAGAGTCAGACGTGGTTAGAAACGGCCGGCCGAACGACAGCGGAATGGGAAGCATTTCGGCGGAGTGTTGAGAAAACTTCTCCACCGGGACATGGATCCCCGTCCTCCGTGGTTTGGCTATGCCCCGTGTAATGGATGGGGCCGGCTCCCTGCTGAACGGGTAAACTGTGGAGCATTTCCCCAAAGCGTACAGAATAAAGGAAAAGAACCCTAATAGGCTTAGGGTGCATACGTCTACATTGTTGCTGTAGCGTTTAGTTGCAATGTACCCCCATAGCTGCTAAGGCCGCTGCCCTCCGTGGTGGCGTGTGTGAGGGTTAAAACTCAGGCAGCGGCCGTGTAAAGGTTAAAACCTGGGCAGCAGCCCAGCCGCTTGATTAGCTATTGACCTTGGCTCAGTTTCTTGCGTTCCCTCGATTCAGCATGCCTTGTATCCAATTCGTAAGGTCCTTGGCCCAGGACACACATTCCCTGAGCACAGCAGAAATGATTCCAGAGAGTTGCATTCTGTGTTCCTTCTGTATAACTGTGAGTGATAACAGTAGTGTATAAATAACTCTGCAAATAAAGAACGGCCATGCTTGGTTGCCTGTTTTGTCTGGAGCAGACCGCGGCTGTGCCGGTATGAGCAAACCTCCCTCTCCGCCTAAGTTTTTCTTTCACCTACCTCCCTGGCGGGCTCCCGAGGTGGACACAGTACCCAACAATGTTTTTATTTTATTGAAAATGGAGGCAGAGCTATCACTCAGACCCGCATCATATGTTATCGGTGGAACATATTAGAAAATCAAATCAAATCTAATAGCAAAGCAAAGCATGGCACTAACATTTTTACTCATCCAGGGCCTGGAGTCATTAATCTCATCTGGGCATATTCTGAATTGTGTTATTTAGGAATGTTTTCAGATGAAAACTCTACTAACAGTGCTTAATAGGTAGCGATCCAATTATTCGTACTGGTTTAGAAGCTCTACATGCCAATCAAAAACCCATATATTTTTTTCTATCATTCCACTCTGCTATTACAACTTATTGGCCTTTTGTCCCTACATTTGTTGCCTCATGGCTGCAAAATGGCTGCTCTGTCTCCAGACATTACATTTGAGGCAGGAAGAAGAGGCAAAGTCGAAGGCACTGAGTCTACTAATAAAAAGAAAGCAAAAGGGAAAGCGGATGTGGCTCAGGTGACGGGGCTCCTGCCTACCACATGGGAAGTTGCTGGCTCAGATCCCAGTGCCTCCTAAAGAAAACAGCGGGCTGGCACGGTGGGCAGGTGTGGTGAGCTGATGCGACAAGGTGACAGAACAAGAGATGCAGGGAGGAAAAGCAACGAGAGACACAACAAAGCAGGTAGTGGAGGTGGCTCAAGCAATTAAGCACCTCCTTCCTATTTCAGAGGTCTTGGGGTCAGCTCCTGGTGCCTCCTAAAAAGAAACAAGGAAGATGAACAGACACAGCAAGTGCAAACAACAAGAGGGGTGGGGAGAAATAAATAAAAATAAATCTTTTTTAAAAAAGCCCTCAACAGATTTGTGCTTATGTCTCATTGGCCTGAACTGTCTTACTAGACCACTAATGATACAGAGGAGGTAAAGAAAATATTTCTCCATTTTTGTGAGGAGGTGGACAAAGGAAAAAGGATTGGAAATGGGAGTGGGGTTGGCATAAAGTTTATTGCCCCTTTTCAGAAGAACCCGAGGCTGCAGTCATTAATTGTATCAGCTAATGTTGAAATCAACAGAAGCAAATAACCTGTTTATTATTTATACAACTGCAACTGATGATCAAGAAAATCCATCAGTTTGACTATAACGAGCCACATGTGCTCCAATCACAAAATTTCCCCAAACTTCGTAAGAGTTCTCAGAGGAATTTGTTATCTCACATCACTGTTCGGTTTGCTCCAGCTAGTGGTTTGCTGTGTCTGAATCAGCCACACTTCCAGCAGGCAAAACCCCATAATGGCCAATATGGGCACTGCATTTTGTCAAAGAGGACTAAGCCAAAGGAGCCGAGTCCTCCCAAAGAAATGGGGATGCAGGGGCTATTTTTAAAATTAAATTAATATTTTTTATTTTTAAAGAAGCTTTAGATTACATAAATGTTACATAAAAAATATAAGGGATTTCCATATGCCCCACTCCCTACCCCTCCCACACTTTCCCACAATAACAACATCCCTCATTAGTGTGGTACATTTGTCACAATTGATGAACACATATTGAAGCCTTGCCACTAACTATGGATCACAGTTTACATTAAGGTTTACATCCTGTCCCGCACAATTTTGTCGGTTATGAAATATACAATGGCCTGTATCAATCGCTGCAGTGTCATGCAGGGCAAATCCAATGTCCCAAAAATGCCCCCATATTAGACCTGTTCTTCCCTCTGCCATCCCTCAGAACCTCTGGTGACCACTGCCTTTATATCAATGATAAGAGTTCTTCCATTGCTAGAATAATAGTAAGTCTATAGTAGACTAATAATAAGTCTACTTTGGTCCATTGTTCATTCCCCAATCTTGAGGATTTGGGGATGGTGATGCCCACTCTGCTTCTAATTTATTTATCAGGAACTGAAAGCTCCTGTGAGCCAACGGAGAAAGCTCTCTTTGTATTTAAGTGCTCTTTATCGGAAAGAAATTTTTCCTAGTGAATCCATTTTACAAACTGAGTGCCCCCAGGGGTCAGTTCCAGCTCTCCTTATGCAGGTGCAGGGGAGCTTTAGTGAAAACTCAGTGGCTTAAATCTCCTGGGAATGGTAGGCAAGTGTCCTCCTTGTTATAAGAAGAAAAACTTGTAATTTTGGATCTCCCCATAGGTCGTAGAACAGTGAGCTCATTCTCCCCTCCTCCCATCTCCCTGCTTTCCTGTAAATGATGTATTTCATGGCCACATGTCTTGCAACTGGTATGTTCATGTAGTAAAAGCTCTGATCCAGGCAGAAAGAAGTCCCCAGTGAAACCATTTGTTTTGTTCTAGAAGCAAAAATGGAGACTCAAGTCCTATATTTACCTCTTGTCCTTTCCTTGCCTCACTCTAGCTGGTTCCAAGTTTGTGTGGTATCCATAACTAAAGAATCTTCTGGTTTTGCTTTGTTTTGTTTAAAGCAGGAATTTGTGTGAGTTTGTCACTTTACTACCTGGTTGGACAAGAGATCAGAAAGTAGGAGTTTTGCAAGCCAAGCATCATCTCTGCAGCCACAAGAGCAGACTTGACCTCCAGATGTTATTGGCCTAAGAGGAATCTGATGGAGCAAACACATCCCTGTGGGCCAGCTCTGATTGCCTCTATAAACACATTGGGTTTCATCCATCAAGACTGGAGCAATGGCTTACATGGTTTCTATACTGGGCACTTAATTTTCATTCAACAGCTAATTTTTACCACCATTATGTAGCCATAGCTAAACTCTACCTGTAATATCTATTAATGGAATGAACGCACAAGAAATATGGGTTCAACTCAAAATGGATTAAAGACCTAAAGATAAGAACCAGAACCATGAGACTCCTAGAAGAAAATGTAGGGAAGCATCTTCAAGATCTTGTGGTAGGCAATCGTTTCTCAGACTTAACATCCAAAGCACAGCAATGAAAGAAAACATAAATAAATGGGACCACCTCAAAATTAAAAACTTTTGTGCTTCAAAGGACTTTGTCAAGAAAGTGAAAAGGCACAACCTACTCAATGGGAGAAAATATTTGGAAACTACATATCCGATAAGAGTTTAATATACAGAATATCTAAAGAAAGCCTACAACTCAGCAACAAAAAGACAAACAACCCAACTAAAAAATGGGCAAAAGACTTGACTAGACATTTTTCCAGATGGCTAAAAAGCATATGAAAATATGGTCAACATCACTAGCTATTAGGGATATACAAATCAAAACCACAATGAGATATCACTGCAAACCTATTAGAATGACCACTGTTAAAAAAAAACAAACAGAAAACTACAAGTGATGGATGTGGAGAAATAGGAACAGTCATTCACCGTTGGTGGTACAGTAGCTGTGGAAGACAGTTTGGTGGTTCCTTGATAAGCTAAGTATAGAATTGCCATAAGAGCAATCCCGCTGTTAGGTGTATATCCAGAAGAACTGAAAGCAGGGGTGCAAACAGATCTGCTCAGCAATGCTCACAGCAGCATTATTCACAATTGCCAAAAGCTGGAAGCAACCCAAGTGTCCATCAACTGATGAATGGATAAACAAAGTGAGGTATATACTTACGATGGAATATTATTCAGCTGTAGGAAGGAATGAAGTCCTGATGCATGTGACAACATGGATGAATCTTGAGGACATTATGTAGAATGAAATAAGCCAGACACAAAGGGACAAATATTGTATGATCTCACTGGTATGAACTAATTAAATAATAAGCAAACTCATAGAGTTAGAATCTGGAATATAGATTACCAGGGGATAGAAGGGGGATAGAGAATGGGGAGCCAATGCTTAATTTGTGCAACCAATGCTTAGGTTGATTTTAAATGTTTGGAAATGGACGGTGGTGATGGTACACATTATTGTGAGTGTGATTAACAGTGCTGAATTATTATGTTTGTGAATGTGGTTGAAAGGGGAAGTCGGGGTCAAGTATGTTACTAGAAGGTATCATGTAACAAAGGAATCACTATCACACGAATGCAAAGTGTCAACAAAAGGGATATATTTGGGGCAGAGTGGGTGTAGCTAGGTGGTTGAGCACCTGCTTTGCACATACAATATCTCAAGTTCAATACCCTGTACCTCTAAAAAAAAAAAGGTAGTGGATATGGGATATGGGAACATGGCATTTTTTTACATGACTTTTCTGTAAACCTACAATTTCTCTAATTTAAAAAATTAAATAATTAAAAAAACATTCTGCTAAGTGAAAGAAACTGGGTACAAACTACTACATATTGTGTGATTCCATTTATATAAAATGTAAATATAAATGAATTTATATAGATGGAATTAGATTAGTAGTTATATAGGGCTGGGAAAGGATGGAGGGATTGAGAGGTGACTCCTAAAGGGCATGGGATTTTTCTTTTTGGAAAAATGAAAATGTTCCAAAATTGATTATGGTTATGAATGCACAAGTCTGTGATTACACCATGTGAGTAAGCCATCGATTGTACACTTTGGATGGATTGTATGGTATGTGAATATATCTCGATAAAACTGCTTTTTTAAAAAAGTATATTCATATGGGAAAATAAATTGGCCTAAATCTGAGCTGGGCCAGAACTTGTTAGTCTGCCATGAGTAGCTGCTCCTTCTTGGAATAATTTACATCATTGATAAAATACTCTAGCAACTTTCTGATTTATTTTAATGAACTTAAAAGTCTTTCATAGATAATCTACCCAGCTGATTGTCAGCCTTGGGAGTTGATTAATGGCCTTTAGCCAATCTTACATTGCAAAAAGTTTAAACAGACATTCTATTTTGCCCAATGCAACAATGATTATTTACCTATTCTTTTTTCCAAGAACATGCCTTTATCAAGGAAGACATTTTGAAATGGCTTGCTGAGGGGCCGCTCCCCTGGTGCCAAGTTGGAAATGAACTTTGGCATGTGTGGAAATCACTGAAAAAGTTTATTTAAAATACACTAAAAGATATATTAATTGTGTGGTAGAGACTCTCAGGGCCAAGGGAATTGAGAGCAGGGGTAAATTACAAGCATAGTTTGCAGAAGCTAAATGGACCAGGTGGGACTTGATGTGGGTGCAGGGACTGGGTGGGGCTTGCAGAGGGTGGAGGGTGAGAAGAACTTTTTTTAAAAAATTAAATTAAATTTATTTTTTTTAGGATACATAAATTTACATAAATACTTTTGATTTGAGAACAGGGCAGGAGTTACGGCTTGAAAGAGAAAATGAGCATATTGGCCTGGAGGCAGGGAGGCTTCTGTCTGTAGGTAACTTGGGGGAACCAATGAGCCCTAAATTTGGATAAATAGGAGGCATCCAGATTAGGAGGCCCTGCAAACCGGAAAGAGGAGAAACACCAGTCAGTCACAAATACGGAGCCAGTGAAAGATCACTAAACAGGAGAAAGAATGGAACAAAGCTGTGTCTAAACCACAGAAAAAGTGGTTTACAGAGAGGACTAGGACAGGCAATACATTCAAAAGGCTGATGAGCCCCAAATATCCAAATCGGCAAAACAGGATCATAGTAATATGTGCTATTACTTCACAGGAGAGATGCAGAGGATGATTCTGCCGATCTGGAAACATCAGTAAATATGACTCAGCCCACTCCCCACACTCCACTCACACTACACACACACACACACACACACACACACACACTCATTAGACAGTTTTCCTCAAGGGAGAAAAATACCTTGTTGAACTCTTATCTCCAGTGCAGGGGTTCTCAGTTACGTAAGCATGGACCTGAGGGTGTGTGCAAGGCCCCTGAAATTATGAGTAAGTGTGAGTGTGCACGTGTGTGCACTTGTGTGCTTTCTGGGGAATGGGACTGGGGTTTTAACAGGCTCCCCTCCCGCCAAAGGTAAATCAAACAGTGTTTATTTATTTATTTTTTAATATATTTATTTACTTTTAAAAAGATACTTAGATGACATATATGTTACACGAAAATATAGGGATTCCCATATGCCCTGTTCCCCGCACCTCCCACACCCTGTCATCGTCCGCTGTTCGGCGACGACCCCGCTCACAGGGACCACAGGGACTGGCTGCCGGCGGTGACCCTGCCTGCCGGGGGGTTTCGGCTAGCCGCCTCCGACTGGTCTCCCGGTGGCTCTCCCCAGCCAGTCAGGAGACGAAGGAGCCTCCAAGTGGCCCTCCCCAACCAGATAGGAGGCGAAGGGAAACAGCGGGGAAGGTAAAAGGGGGAAGAGAGGGGTTTTTGGCTCGCCGGGCTCAGGGCTCCGAGCTGGCCAGGCTCGGGTGCCCTGGGCACAGCAGGCCGGGCAACAGCCCGTAGGGCTCAGGCGCCTCTGAGTGCGACGGGCCAGGAATCTAGAGTCTGTGCTCAATGATAAGAAGGCGGCTGGGTGACTGGTGGAGAGGTGAGCGACGAACGGAGCACACACGCCAACTCCGGAGACGAGGCTGGGCGACCAAGTCTAACTTTATTTGGAAAAACGCTGCTACTTATAACATGTGGGGGTAAGGGGAGGAGGGAGTGCAACAGAGCAACTCCTGATTGGTGGAGGCGAACAACAAATGGGGAAGCACAACTGGGCGGCCTCCGATTGGTGGAGGCTGGCGTGTGACGAGGCAGTCTCCGATTGGTGAAGGCTGGTATGCGACCAGGCAGCCTCCGATTGGTGGAGGCTGGCGTGTGACGAGGCAGCTTCTGATTGGTGAAGGCTGGTATGCGACCAGGCAGCCTTCGATTGGTGGAGGCAGGTTTTGTGCCCATATATGGCCAGGCAGCTTCTTGCAGGCAGGGAGAGGTGGAGTTGTACTACGGGGGAAAGGGGAGGGGTGGAGAGAGGTGGAGCTGCACTGTAGCAGGGAGGGGAGGGGAAGGGGAGAGGTGGAGCCATGCCACTGTGGCTGTCAGTCATCAGCGTAACTTGAGAGGCTTCTGGCTGCTGCTTGGGCTGCTGTTCTATCCCATTAAGCTTTTAGGCTGCCCCAGTTCCTCCCACAACACCCTCCCACATAAACATCCTTCATTAGTGTGGCACACTGATTGCAATTGA
>PVKH010044229.1:0-10624 GCA_004027955.1 Chaetophractus vellerosus | reverse complement strand
GTTTTTTTTTTAAAGATTTATTTATTTTATTACATATCTCCCCTTCCCCCCGCTGCGGCGACGCGCCGAGAGTGGTCACTGCGCAGGCGCGGCTTTCCCCGCTTGTGGGCGGTCTCTGCGTCCATTCACGGCCGGCTTTCAGTTCGCGGATGGCTGGCTGCGCTCCATTCGCGGGCGACCTGCCCTGCCCGTGGCGGCTCTTGCCCTGTCCGTGGCAGCTTCTTGCCCTGCCCACGGCGGCTCCAGCCCGCCCATGGCGGCTTGCCATTCTCAAGGCGGTCTGCCCACTAGGAGAGGTCCCCGGGAATCGAACCCGGGGCCTCCCATGTGGTATGCTGGCGCCCTATCCACTGGGCTATCGAGCCGGCCCCTTGTTAGTGTTTTGTTGAAGGCTTTTGTATCTATATTCATAAGAGATATCGGTCTGTAATTTTCTTTTATTGTGACATCTTTATCTGGCTGTAGTGTCAGGGTAATGTTGGCTTCTAAGAATGAGTTAGGAAGTATTTCTGATCTTCAGTTTTTTGTTTTTTTTTTCCAAAAGTTTTAGGAGGATTGGTGCTAATTCTTCTTTGGATGTGTATTAGTCAGCCCAAAGGGGTACCTTTGCAATATACCAATAATTGGTTGGTTTTTACAAAGGGTATTTATTTGGGGTAGAAGCTTACAGTTACCAGACCACAAAGCATAAGTTTCTTCCCTCACCAAAGTCCATTGCCACGTGTTGGAGCAAGACAGCTGCTGATGTTTGCCAGGGTTCAGGCTTCTTGGGTTCCTCTCTTCCCGGGGCTGTTTTTCTCTCCAGGCTTAGTTCCTCTGTTTCCTACACAAGGTCAGCTGTAGACTATCAGACGAACGGCTTGGTTTTCTTCTCCTGGGGCATTCTCTCCAACATCAGAACTGCTTCTCAAAAACTGCTTCTCAAATCTGTATCTCAAAATCTGCTCCCTCTGTCTTTTGCCTTGCCTTTTATACTTAAGACCACACCCACCGAGGGATGGGGCTTAACCCCCTACTGACATGTCCCAGTCAATACCCTAATCATAACCTAATCATGCCCAGATGAACAAATCAGTTTACAAGCATGATTCAATATTGATTTTTGGAATTCATAATTATGTCAAATGGCTACAGGATGTTTGATAGAATTTACCATTAAAGCAATCTGTTCTTGGAATTTTCTTTGTTGGGAGAGTTTTGATTAATGTTTTAATATCTTCATTTGTTATTGGTCTGATGATATTTTCTATTTATTCTTGAGTCAGTGTAGGTAGTTTGTGTGTCTCTAGGAATTTGTCCATTTCATCTATGATAACAAGTTATGTTATCTAATTTGTTGAGTGTGCAATTGTTCATGCCATCCTCTTATAATCCTGTTTATTTCTGTGGAATTGTTAGTAATGCCCTCTCCTTTCATTCTGATTTTAGTTATTTGTATCTTTTCTCTTTTTTCCTTTGTTGGTCTAGCTAGAGATTTGTCAATTTTGTTGGTCTTTTCAAAGAGCCAAATTTTGGTTTCATCGATTTTCTCTATTTTTTAATTCTTTATTTATGCCTGCTCTAATTTTTATTATTTCCTTCCTTCTGTTCATTTTGGGTTCAGTTTGCGCTTCTTTTTCTAGTTTCTCTATATTTGAGCATAGAGTACTGATTTGAGATCTTTCTTCTTTTTTTAACGTAAACATTTAGAACTCTAAATTTCTCTCTGAGTACTGCTTTGCTGTATCCCATAAGTTTTGGTATGTTATGCTTTCATTTTCATTTGCCTCAATATATTTCTTAATTTTTTTTGTGTGAGTTTTTCTTTGACACATTGGCTGTTTAAGAGTGTATTATTTAATTTCCACATATTTGTGAATTTTCCAGTTCTCCCTCCGTTTTTCATTTCAAGCTTCATTTTTTTTTTTTTTTAAGTTTTGTTCTGGCTTTAAGATACTTTGAACTGTAAGATACCAGTGAACTATTCCAAAGCAATAATAACAATAAAAGTTAATATTTAACTTAATGACTACTTACTAAGTCCTAAGCACCAATATACGTGTTCTTTGTTATTTAATCCAACAACTCTGTGAAGTTGGTATGCCACCCCACTATGTCCCCAACGATTTGGAAGATAAAGAGAGTGGCTTGAAAAGGTTAGTATTATGCTCAAAGTCACACAGCTAGTAAATGACTGAACTGAAATCTGAACCCAGGTGGTCAGACTCCAGAGCTTGCATTCTTACCTACTTGAGTTACTACCTTTCAAAAGTGCTATAAACAAGTTTCCAGACAATATTACAGGAGAAAATCAGAAAAAGTTTTTAAATCTATTTCTAGTACATTCTGGGCCTAATATATACACTTTATATAAGGACCTTTTTATATCCTCACCTCTCTTCTTTTCCAATAGCAGAAGCTTTGGAAAATTCATAAACTTGGGATCCATGGATGGGCTCTCAAGGCTTTCATGATTCTCATTTGTGCATGATTCATGTCTATAGACCTATTTCTCTAGGAAGAGAGGCTGTGTTGTCTTTTATCAAATTCTCAAAGGGATCTTTGACTCAAAAAGATCTCCAATCTAGAGAAAATAGCAGGTATTGTTTATTAAGCTCTTATGTTTGCTAGGCTGTGTTCTAATTGTTTTACATGCATTACCACATTGAGTCTTTGCAGCAACTGTATGAGATAGGAATTATTAATCCCCGTTTCACAGACAAAGAAATTGAAGCACAGAAATGGGCTTACAGTTATTTAGCCAGCAAGTGGAGAGCTAAAGTGTAAATAAATATAGATGATTTGGTGCTTTAAAGCTTCTAACCAAGAAACTAATTGTGGGGGAAGGATATTGGTATCCTCAGGACTATTTCCTTTAGCCAGATAAGTGTAAAAATAAAAAAAAAAATGCTTTTAGAAAGGGCATTAGGTATCGCATAATTCCCATTATTATACACAATCTTACTTTACAGATTTACTATCACCTGCCTGAGCCCCGAAAGAATTTGAATTTCAGAACCTGACCAAGTCTTTGTATGTATGTCTACTTTATTCTAGACAGGATATTTTAAAAAATACTTGTCATGGGGTAAGAACATTAGACACAGATAAGCAAAAGAAAAAAATGAAGTTAACATTTTAATTTTAAGGGCCAGACTATTTATTCTGGTATGGAGCTATTCTATTACAGAGAACCTGAGTCTTACTTTAGAAAAAATATTTTTCTCTTCAGCCTTTGAAAGTTCCCATGTAAACTGTTTCTTTTCCAGGAAGTGGGTTATAGTTCTTGCTAATAAATATTATCCTTTCATTCACTAGTATATTTAAACCCAAATGAATAAAAGACTAGTAATGGTTAAAATGAGCCTCATGAGAAATCACTAAGAAAAGCCCTGTCAACATTTTCAATAAAAATTGGAAAGGTGTTAAAGGCAGTTTTCCATTGGAGCGCCTCTTCATTTATGGGCTTTTGCTTTATTCAATTTGCCAGGCACTGTTGAAATTGTCTAATAGGAGCTGATAAAATTGTTGTCCCCAAAGTAATAGTCACAGGAACGTGTTAACTATTTGAAAGAACAATTCCATTGGTTACTTACAAAATTTAAATAAGGATCAAACAGTCGTTATTCGTCAAACTGGTCCACATTAATAACTATGAAGTGTGCAGATGCTGGTTTTTAAATAAAGGTGACAAATACTGATCAGATTCCCATAACACTGTTCAGTATCTAAATAAACGTGATATGGATATGGTTCAATACAAAAAGGCTCAGAGAATGACAGTGCAATCATCAATAATTACAATAGATGCATAATTTCCCAAATCAATTTTAATTAACAAATTCTAGCTTTTTTTTTTTAAAGTTCAAAGCAATCTAACTATTTTTCTACCTGAGATAAAAGTAAGTTTCTTTTTTTCTATCTAAATCTAATTCTTGGCTTTGAGGTAAATCTGAATTCACTTGATATACTATGTCAAACTTTTCCAAAAATTTTTAAGCCCAGCTCAAGAGAGAAACTCTTATTTCATACATACATATTTACATATTTTTTCTTCAAAGACTAATGACAGATTTATGAGGGTGTGGACCTGTAATAGGAGCATGATGCTACTACTGATATGAAAATAAGCCATTCATTTATGCAAAGTGGTCCTGAATGGTGAATATGAAATGGGATCACTGAACCTATGTACATATATTAGTCACTAAGCGTTCAGAAATTAAGCTCACTTTAAGAAAACTCATTCTGTTCGTCATTTTGGAGTAGAGGTGGCAGAATTGTGATGGGCAACAACAATATTGTGTATAAAAGCTGCAAAACCAAACATTTGCCTAAATTGGCAATAAATGCAACTTGAATGAAAAATTAAACCCAACTAGACCTTTCCTGTGACTATGCGACGTTTGCTTCCAGGCCTGTAGATTTTTACTGGGGTAACAACCCCTTCACTCTGCCTGCCTCCACCCTGCAACTCCTGAAAAAAACAAAAATAAACCCAAAAAACAAACACATACTGACGCTTCCTTCTTCATGGCTGTCTTTGGCATTGCTTTCAAATCTTAAAAGCAAGAGAACTTTCTACAGAAATGACGATGAAAAACAACACTATAAATATATGTGAAACCAGCCTAACAGGTTGAACTGAGAAAGAAGATACCAGAAGGAAGCAGCACACTCTACCCTCAAGAGAAAAAGAGAAACTTATAAAATAGGGGGGCTGTTCTGGCCCTTCCTCTGCACTATCTCCTGATTACAAGAGTGTGGTATCAAAATTTCAAACTCTGGAAAGGTTGTGACTGTGAAGGAGGAGCTATGGAGTGAATTAACGATGAAGTACAGCAGTAACTTTAGCTGTCATTGAGTTTCTTTGCTCTGTTGGCAAGGTCAATACGATCTTTGTTGGTGTCAGCCTTTGTGTTTGTGGATTTTGAGTGTAAATCTCATTACCCATGTTCAGGGCCATGTTTTTTAGACTTCCCAGGATACTGCCCACCTGAGTCAGGTTCTCCTCCATTTCATCTTCTCCGACATCATTAGTTATATGTTTAATGTTTCCACCAGTGGCTGCTCCTGTGGCTGTTTGCTGAGGCTGACCGTTTGTCATCCAGCCTGGCTGCTTAGATATTACATTGCCAGATGAGTTGTCTCCACAATGTCCCTATGTTGTCTTATAGGCCTTACCAGACTCAAAGTTCTTCTTCTTATTATATGGGCAGACCACAGAGTCCACAGCACTTATTGAGTTCTGTTAAAGTCTTCTCTGCTTCTTTCATGTATTTATTTATTTGGTCCATACCTTCTTCAATGCGGTTTAGTTGTTCCCTTGTTCATACTGCAGAGTGATAGTTTTGATTCCTGTATCCTGAGACTCAGTGGCTAAACCCAGGGTTCTCCTTGTACTTTCCAGAGACTCATTGGTAACCTTGAGATTCCTCAGCTGAATTTTTTCCGATGACAGATTATTCATGATGAATCAAAACTCTTGATAGGTAGGGAAACCAAAATGTGGATATTCAAGCAGCTCTGGCCACTCCTTTCCTGGCTGTGGCAGCTCTCAAGCTTCACTCTTTTATGGTTGAAGAAAATACTTTGTGTGATATCAATATTTTAAAATTAATTGGGACTTTTTTGTGACCTAACATAAGGACTATCCTGAAGAATGATCCATGTGCACTTGAGAAGAATATGTATTCTGCTGTGGTTGTGTGAAATGTTCTATAGATGTCTGTTAGGTCTAGTTAGTTATAGCATTGTTTAAGTCTGTTTCCTTTTGATCTTCTGTCTAGGTGTTCTATCCATTATTGAAAGTGGTATGCTGAGGTTTCCTACTATTAATGTATGACTGTCTATTTCTCTCTTCAAATCCATCAATGTTTGTTGCATATATTTTAGGATTCTGGTGTTAGGTGCCAATGCGTTTATAATTGTTATATCTTCTTGAATTGACCCTTTTTACCAATATATAGAAGCTTTCTTTTTTGTAATTGTCATTGACTTAAAGCCTATTTTTTTCTGGTATTAGTGTATATACTCCAATGCTCTTTTGGTTACATTTTGCAAATATAGTTTTTTTTTTTTTATTTTACACATCCTTTTACTTTCAACCAATTTGTGTCTTTGAATTTAAGATAAATGTCTAGTAACCAGCATTTAATTGGCTCATGATTTTTTTTAATCCATGCTGCCAATGTGGGTCTTTTGACTGGAGAGTTTAATCTCTATTTACATATAGTGTAATTACAGATAAAACAGGACTTACTTCTGTTATTTTGACATTTCTTTTTTTCATGTCTCTCTTTCTCCCTTTCTCTTTCTCCCTTTTCCCTCTTTCCCCCTTCTCTCTCTTTCTTTCTCCTCTCCCAGGCTCCCAGCCTGGCTCCATCCCTCCCTCTCTCCCTCTCTCCTTCCCTTCTTTCCTTCCTTTCATCTTTCTTTCTTTCTCTACCTTAAGTACAGAAGCTTATTTTCTACCAAGAGATACCAGGATAAATAACATATGCACTATATGAAAAGTCAGGGCTCAGAATTCCAGGCTCTGCTACTTATGTTAAATGTACATTTGGTCTCACTGACCTGATTTTATAATAATTAGGGTAGGCTAAACATTCTCTATATTAGAAACCATGCATGTGTCCCCAGACCTAGTTTTTCTCCCTAGATCTGGTTTTTAGAATGCTGGTGATAAACTAAGCCTGATTTATTATATGACCATCCTATATGGGAAAAGACTGTAACTTGAGGTATCTTTGGTCAACCTTAAGAGACATAACAGGGGGATGGATGTGGCTTGGGTGTCCGTCTCCCATATGGAGGCACCTGGGTTCGATCTCCAGTACCTCCCAGTAAAAATAAGAAAAAGAAAAATGTAGAAGGCTTGTGGGCTACCAGGCCCCATGTGTGGGTGTGCCGCCAGTCCCCACGAGCCATGCAGCAAGATGATGATGTAACAAGACAGTGACAAAAGGGAGAGCCAAGATGAGACGCACAGAAAAACCAGGAACTAAGGAGGCACAGATGGTACGATGCCTCTCTCTCACATCGGAGATTCCGAGGATCGAATCCCAGGGAAGACAGAGGAGAAGGATGAGAAGAGAGGGCATGAAATGGATACAGAGAGTTGCCCAGTGAATGGACACAGAAACAGCAAAAACGGGGGCGGGGGTAAAAATGGATAAAAGTAAATAAATAAATCCTTAAAAAATGTATAGGGGAGGAAGATATGGACTATAGTTAGTGGTAATACTTTGACGATGCTCTTTCATGATTTGTTAACAAATGTTTCACAACAATGCAGGGTGTTTGCAGGGGTGGGGAGGGGTGATGTGTGGGAGCCCTGTATGATGTTATGCATGTTTGTTTTGTAAGATCACGATGTTTACTGAACACTTATAGTTTATGTATGTTCATGTATGAATGATATGCTTCAATAAATTGTTTAAAAAATGTACACTTGGTACAATGTCATTTCTTCTGGTCACTTGTTCTAGACGTTGAGCTTATAGTTTCTAAGGTTTCTTTTAATTTTTATATGTTATGAGTTTATGAAAAGAACTAAAACTGGCTTCATTTAATTTCACAATGCTGAGAAATAGGTGCTATTATTATCCTCAATTTACAGACAATGTAAGATCTTAATCATTCACCTTGTTTTGTTGCTTCTAATTAAGGTTGCAAGTAATTTCAAGAAATGTGGACATGTATCAATAGACACAAAACAGATACATTATAGAGTACTGATGTATGTCACAAAGTTATATATTAAAGTTTCTTTGCTTTCTCAAATAATTCTCCACATTATATATTTAAGCTCTCCAATTGAAGTACAATTTACAGAACTTTTTTTCATCAATAATTCATTTGTCAAAGCATAAGAACTTGGATAATAGCCTTTCCTGAACTCTAAGAAATGATCTGGATTACCTGAATTTATTAGAGTATTGATATAGATTTAAGGGAATTCATTTGAAAGGGGATTATGTGAGATTGAATGTTTTTGGTAACAAATGAATTGAGTCAATTATCTATCCAAACACTTAAGGGTGGGCAGCAGAGTGGAAGAGTAGAAAGACTGGGTCCCAAATTCTATTGATATATATATTTTTAAAAAATAATTTGCTTTATGAACCTAGCATAGTTATTTAATATCTCTGAGTTTAAATTCTTAAATGTAAAATGGGAATGCAACTACATAATTCTTAATCCTATTTATCTCTGGAATAATCCTGGAATATTGCTATTCCAGGAATGTCTAGACTACAATGACAGTCAGACTTGTAAATCTAGAAGTGATATTTTGGATTCATATAATTCTGAATGAAAACTGTTAGCTATTGCATTAATTATATATCAAGGAATGAAATTCAGGTTATTTTCCTTTCAGGATAACTCTCCAAGTAGATGCCTGACACACTGTCCTGGAAAATATGAAATGAACAAAAATATTTTATCCTAAGCCTGATAAAATTAAGTGTGGGTAAAGGTAAAGATGTTTCTTCTAGGCTGTTTTGTTACCTTTTGTCAGTTATCTTCTAGGTGTAGAAAGCAGCTGCTGTGTCAACCGGCCACAGTCTAAGTTGGCAGGTTGTCCCTGAATGGGCACAGAGGGCCCTGTGGTTGAGGTAGTGGAAACATGAGTATAGGGGCATATACAGGGTGCTTGGACCGAGTAAATTAATAAATAATGCCAGCCAGTCTCACTTTAAAAAATTTGTTGAATCCAGAAGTCGGGATGCTGTATGTTCTATATGCAATGTGAGATGAGGGTATTTCTCATTTCCCCCCTAATGCTGGGTTCCCAAAGTGGAATGGAAGTTTTGGTATCCTTACCAGTTGGATTCTCTCGGAAGTCATTCCAGAAAATTGTCTTATTATATAGCACTTTGCATTGTTTGGCCTGGAGAGGGAGCCCCATGGAGAAGCACAGCTACCAGACCTGGATCTCAAATCCTGCTCCTACTACTTTCTAGCTGCAGGGAGTCAGACCAGTTATTAATCTCTCTTTATTTTGGTTTTCGTCTTCTGTAAAATAGAGAGAATAAGAGTACTGACCATATAGGGTGTTTTGAGGGGTAAATGAACAATATTTGTAAAGTGCCTGGCAACCAGTAAGTGCTATGTATCCTTCTATCACATTGTATAAATTCTTGAAAGGCCTTGAAAGTAATTATACTTATCCATCGCTCGTAAGTGGCAGGCAAGTGTGTGGGACACCAGAAAAAGCAATGGATTTGAAGGTGGGAGTCCAGGTTTTGAATTCTAGTATTGCCAGTAGTGGGAAACTCTACAAGCCAATTGTTTCTTGTTTCTTGATTTCCTCCAATGTAAAATGGAAATAATAATGCCTTCTTCAAAGGTTTTTATGAAGACTGCTGAATAAGATATGCATGTGAAGCACTTGATAAAAATCTGACATATAAATGTTAGATATTTTGTGTAAAATTGTAGGAGATTTAATGGGAACCTTTTTTCCCCCCAGAGATGTAGATTCTCTAGCTATATTTTGATATTTTTACTCCTTTAAACACATTGCCTTCTTTCCTGAAGGGGGAAAGGAAATCTCAATGGAAGCTTCTCAGTCAGATTCTTGCAGGCTTTTCTGTGAGCAGAGAGTCGAATTTGCATTTATCAGTTATGGGAGAAGGTGTGAAAATATGTTGGGTTGAAGATCACTGAATGTATTTGCTGGAGGATCCAGGGATTCTAAGCAGAGCCTGTCCTTTGCTCCTTGAGGATTCATTTACTGCCTCTAGAAGAAGAAGAGTGCCAGGAGACAGCTCTGTGCTAGTTATTCCCTTGCTCACTCCCTATCTTCTCTGGAGATCCTTGTGGTTTCATTTCAGTTTTTACCCCCAGTGTAGAGGAAGTAATTCCTTTTATTTGGACTAAATCTCTTAGCGATGATTAGAGTTGTAATCAATAGATTTATCAATCGATCACCAAACCTGTTCATAAAACCTACTATCTATCCAAGGAGAATTCTTTAAGCATACCTTCCTGTATGGAAAATGTTTATTAATTTTATGGCTTCTGATGAGTGATGTCAATTGTAGGTTCTGGTGACAGATCTTCCTCTCCCTACCAGAAAGAGGAGATGGGCTGGGGTAGTCAAGGGACCTCAGCTGGGGGGACTGTGCCATTTTAGCAGGAATTGCTTTACTCCCAGGACCACGATAACATCCTCACTCATCTTTTCTCTCTTGTCTGGGTTAGAGCCTCTGGGTCTCAACAGTAAGCCCTGAAGAAACTGCCTCTTTCAGATACACCTAAGGCCCAAGTTCATTCTTGGCAAGGGGAGCCATGGCAGGTCTTTCTGTATCAATGCTCAGAGAAGCTGAAACTGGGGCTTGGGTTTCAAGGTTAAATTCATATAACACAAAATCAACCATTTTAAAGTGGTCAATTCAATGATATTTAATACATTTATTCACAATTCTGTGCAACCACCACCTCTATCTAGGTTTTTAAAAAAAAAATTATTGAAGTAAATCATCCATACATGAACATACACCAACTATAAGTGTTCAGTAAACATTGTGAACCTACAAAACAAATGTGCATAACATCATACAGGGCTCCCACACATCACTGCCCCCCACAAACACCCTGCATTGTTGTGAAACATTTGTTAACAAATCATGAAAGA
>PVKH010044227.1:0-10634 GCA_004027955.1 Chaetophractus vellerosus | reverse complement strand
GGTGTGTTACAAAGCAGTCTCTGATTGGTGAAGGCTGATATGCAACCAGGGAGCCTCCACAGGCAGGTTTTATGCCCATATAAGGCCAGACAGCTTCTTGCAGGCAGGGAGAGGTGGGGTTGTACTATGTGGGAAAGGGGAGGGGTGGAAAGAGGTGGAGCTGCACTGCACCAGGGAGGGGAGGGGAAGGGGAGAGGTGGAACCATGCCACTGTGGCTGTCAGTCATCAGCATAACTTGAGAGGCTTCCGGCTGCTGCTTGGGCTGCTGTTCTACCCCATTAAGTGCTGGGGGCTTTTAGGCTGCCCCAGTTCCTCCCACAATTTTATATAAATATTTTTTTATTTTTATTTATTTTTTACATTTTTTGAATAGCCCAATCATTTAATAAAATCATGTTTTCTTTTTTCTATTTTTTATTTCTATTTTTAATTTTCTAAAATTATTTTGTATTAACAAGTTCACCTATATTTTAACTCTTACATTTAAATACCAATATTATTTCTTTTTCCTATTCATTACAATTAGTTACTGTGATGGCTTCAAAAGTGAAGAGGTTATGGCTCACAGAAGAGTCACAATGTGGATGGGAGAGGAACATTGGAGGGGGGGTGTCAAGGTTGGGGGTGCATGGGAGTAAGTCCACCTGAACATACTAAAAGTCATACATTATTGTTCAAAGCCTCATGGGACATGGTCTTGTGGTGAAGCATTAATCACTAAATGGGAAAACACTGAACTCCCATCCTGGAGATCTCTGTCATATTATCCAGATAAGTACCAACATCCCCCTGAGTATAGGGGCAGTGACTGGCAAAGAAGGATAATCCATTGATGGGCCCCTGTTATTGATGACTAGCCTTATGAGTCATTGCTGTTGAAATTGAAATAGCCTAGTGTTAAGGGGTGCCTAAGATTTGCCTCTGGAGAACCTCCTTGTTGCTCAATGTGGCCTCTCTCTAAGCCAAGCTCAGAATATGAATACATTACCTTCCTCCCAGCATGGGACATCACTCCCAGGGATGAGCCTCCCTGGCAATGAGGGATTACTAACAAATGCCAAAAGGCAGTAAAACTTGGAAAAGACTTCAAATAAAAGGGGGAAATGGTAAAGACAAATGAGTTCATAGGGCTAAGAGACTTCAAAATGATTTGGGAGGGCAACCCAGAGGTAACACTTATGCAAATCCCAGTAGGACCTCTTAGACTTCCAATATTGAAATCACCCCAAACAGAGGGCCACCATAGGGCTTTGGAGATATCCAGGCCCTATACCAGGGCAGATAATCCTAGAGTTTGGTGCTTTACTACTGGTCCCTAACTTGGAATTCTTGCAACTGAGAGTGACAGAAACTAACCAAAATATGTCTACACTGCACATGGTCCAAATGTCTCTTCTATTCAAACCTTTATTTGATGCCAGAGTTTTAGGTGTACTTCCATAGACCAGAGACTACAGGCTGACCATATGCCAACCGGGTCCAGAAACTCTGTGGACCTGCAACTCCTATGCTACAACTCAATGGACTCAACCAGGGCACCTAGTTGGGAGTTGATGATGGAAGATGGCTATGCAGGGGAATCCAGAGAGCCTGCAGCTGTAGGCAGGATAATCCCCTCCATTGTATCCATGGGATATAAGCCCCCTCTCACTTGGTGATGGAGGGACATCACCATTCCAGACTCCTTGGGATTTGGGGAAGAACTATGGACTAGAACAGACTTGTTGGAGTCCTGATATAGATTTATGATATACGCCATGCAAGAAATTGCAAAATTATGTGGAGCCAGGGTCACTGGACACTTTGGGATCAGGGTGAGGGAAGAGCATTTGTAATGTGGGTTTTTTTTTTAATTTTTTTTGGGGTGGGGGACCTGGGAATTGTCATGGATGATGCTGCAATGGAGGATGTAGGCTAGTTTGTATGATCATGTATCATTCAGAAGTGTATGGGAGAGAGGGTCATCTATGGCCTGAACTGTGATCTATGCCTGATGGCAAAGCCCCAAAATGTGTATATCTATCAGAGGCATTATGCCATACTGAGAAATGTGCATGTAGGTGTTTGTGGGAGGGGTGGGGGGTGGCATATGGGTACTCCTGGAATCGCTGTGTAACATTTATGTAATCAATGTGTCCTAAAAATATAGAGATATATAAAAAATAAATTAAAAAATTAAATTTAAAAAAAGAAGGGAATGAAGAAACCCTGCTGCCCATGTTCCAGGTGTCAGCTTGGCACACCTTGGTCATAATGAGGGTGTAAGAAGGGGGAAGCCTATGGCCACATACCGGTCATAAGCCATGATGCCCAGATGGAAGACCTCTGTCCCTGCAACAAGTCTACACTGTGGCCCAACAAGAAACAGATATAATGGCATATATATGCAATTCCCTTTTGCCTTAAAACTTAAATATTTGACAATATGGTGTTTCTATTTCATATACTCTCTCATTTACCCTTTTTTATTTTCTAATTACATTTTAGTATACCATAATAGCCCAAACCATCAGAATGTTTAATATTTACAAAAAAACTTTAATTTAAATGGAAGTCTGCAATTGATAATTAGGTAGATATCTTGTGCCATTTTATCAACTAATTTTTCTTTGTTTAAATTGCCTTTATGTTCTCCTTTTTTCTTTACTTAGAAAATATATTGATATGTGTGTAATAACCAATGGAGCAAAGAATAAGACCCCTTAATTAAGATTTTTAAAAGGAGACATAAAAAGTAATTTAAACTCCATAGGCAGAAAATTTAGAGCTCAATTATCAATGGTACAAAAAGATAACAGAGAAAAGAATCACAACAGGGTTACTTAAAATAGGTTTTTTAAAAATTTTTGCGTGTACATTTTGACCTAACATTAACTATTTGGTATATATAAAGAAAGTTAAAAAAAATAAAAGAAAAATAGCAAGAACAGAGTTTTAGAGGTAGTTTTAAATAAAAAGTGAATATAATTAAATTTCCTGAAAATTAGGATATATACATAATGGTTTTTAAATTTCACTTAAGTGAGGTATGCGTGATATACACATGCACAGATGAAACACAGGGAAACACAGAATAGACACTATAAACTTGGGGAAAAAATTTTGTTCAGGTTTAAAAAAATCAAATGTGTGTGGTAGAAAAGTCAAACTAAAATTATGTTTAGAAAATAAAATGCAGACGTCAGTTTCTGTGGTTCTTCTACACTACAAACAACCCCTCATTGATGGAAATTCTTCATAATTTCCTAACTCAGATAAAATATTTAGCATTAATAATGCAAAGTATACATTGTGGCTTGTTTAAAAAGATGGCATCAATATATTCTAGCAATTTTTCCCCACTGGAAAAATTTAAATAAGAATTTCTGAGATGCTTTAGAAGATATTATTCTTTCCTTAACGGCACTGTTACTGTTGCTATACTTTCTTTCCTTGAAGAGTATCAGCTCTGTGTTCTACTTGCGAAAAATATTCTTTTCATTGGTGCTGTCTAAACAGTGAAACTTTTCAAAGCATATTATTATAGTAGTACAAAATGCTTAGATAATATTATTCAATGAACAAAAGTTTGTTAATTGAATAAAGAAAGGCTGAAACAAAGAAACATGTGCAGCATTAATTCTCAAGTTCTCAAATGTTCAAGATTCTACAAACTCATATATGTTATATTTTAATATGTTGAAAAGATAATCATGAATATAAGAAATTAAGAGCACTCTTTTACAAGAAATATTAATATTTTGAGACAGTAAATGTTATCTTTTATATTAAGTATTAATTTACACACTCATTTGACTTAATTTTTCTAATCAAGGGTTATGAGAAATAAGTCAGTACCTTATACTAGATGGATCCTACATCAGGCTAGATTAATGTGTATCCTTAAGAAATAGAAATACATTTATATAAATTTCCACCTTGAATGTTTAAATTCTTTAGTCTAACTATTGGATTTCATTGTTTGATGAACACTTCGTTTGCCTCCATGTTTTGGCCATTTGTGAATAATGCCACAAAGAATATCGGTGTGAAAATATCTGTTTGGGTCCCTGTATTCAGTTCTTCTTGGTATATAACTAATAGTGGGGTTGTTGTGCCTTATGGTCATTCTACACTTAGCTTCCTGAGGAACTGCCAAAATGTATTCTGTAGCAGCTCCACCATTTTACACTGCCACCTGCAGTGAATGAATGTCCCTGTTTATCCACATCCTATTCAACAATTGTACTTTTTTTTTCCTTTTTTTATTTCTAGTGGCCATTCTAGTCAGTATGAAATGATAGCTCATTGAGGTTTTGATTTGCATTTCCCTAGTAGCTACGTGATGCTGAGCATCCTTTCATGTGTGTTTTAACCATTTGTATATCCTCTTTGCACAAATGCCTCTTCAGGTCTTTGGCCTATTTTTAAATTGGATTGTTTGCCTTTTCTATTTTGAGTTGTAAGATTTCTTTATATATCCTGGATATTAAACCCTTATAGGATATGTGGTTTCCAATACTTTCCTGCAATTGAGCAGGTTGTATTTTCAAATCTTGATGCAGAAATTTTCTAATTTTGAGGAGGTCCTATGTATCTATTTTTTTTTCTTTTGTTGCTTGTGCTTTGGGGGTAAACTCTAAGAAAACATTGTCTAACACAAGATCCTGAAAATGCTTCCCCATGTTTACTTCTAGGACTTTTATAGTCCTAGTTCTTATACTGATCCACCTTGAGTAATTTATATATATGGTGTGAGATAAGGGTCCTCTTTCATTCTTTTGGGTAAGGATATCCAGTTCTCTCCACACCATTTGTTGAAGATACTATTCTTTCCCAACTGAGCAGAATTTTAGCAGCCTTGTCAAACATCATTTGACTATAGATGTGACGGTGTATTTCTGAAATCTCACTTTGATTCAATTGGTCTATATATCCTTCCTTCTGCCAGTTTCAAACTGTTTGACAACCGTAGCATTGTAATTTGATTTAAAGTCAGGACATGTGATTTCTCCAAATACACTCTTCTTTTTCCCGATTATTCAGGGATCCTTATCTTCAAAAGAAATGTGATACCTGGCTTTTCCTTTTTTTTTTTTTTCAAAATAAGCTATTAGGCATTAAACGGTCGCCGACGCAGCAGCTGGACGCTCCCTTCCTGGGTCCCGGGTGTCCCGGTGCTGTGCTCGCTCTATCAGGTCTTGTCAAACCCAACCAGAAACGTCTGGAACTTCTTTCTTCTCTCTCTCCCATAGCCGCGTCCCTGCGACCCCACCACATTTGTGGTGGGCCTGGTCCAGGACTCCATCCTGAAGTTTATTATATGTAAGTTAAATATTAACAAACCTGACTTTTAAAAAGCTCTGAAGAGGGGGAAAGCTATGAGAACTTTGATTGGGATTGCATTGAAACTGTGAATCATTTTAGGTAGAATTGACATCTTGACAATATTTAGCCTTCCAATCCATGAATATAGAATGTCCTACTATTAATTTAACTCTTCTTTGATTGCTTTTAGCAAAGTGTTGTAGTTTTCTATGTATAATTTCTTTATATCCTCCATTAAATTTATTCCTAGATTTTTAAAAAATGTTGTTTTTGTAAATGTACTTTTTTCTTGATTTCCTCCTCAGATTGCTCATTACTAGTGTGCAGAAATACTACTTATTTTTGTATGTTGATCTTGTACCCTGACACTTTGCTGAATCTTTTATTAGTTATACAACTTTGTTGTAGAATTTTCAGGACTTTCTATATATAGGATCATGTCATCTGCACAGAGTGGAAGTTTTACTTCTTCCTTCCCAATTTGGATGTCTTTGACTTCTTTGTCTTGCCTATGCTTGGGCTTTCAGTTCAATGTTAAATGATAGTGAGGATTGGGCATTCTTGTCTTTTTCCTGATTTTAGAGGGAAAACTTTCAGTCTTTCATCCTTGACTGTGATATATTCCCTATGTCATCTTAAGGACATTTCCTTCTATTCTTATTTATCTAGGTGTTTGTATCAAGAAAGAAAGCTGGATTCTACTAAATGTCTTTTCTGCTTCATTCAGATGGCCATGAATTTTTCTCCATCATTTTGTTAATGTGGAGTATTACTTTAATTGGTTTTCTTATGTTGAACCACCCTTGCATACCCGGGATAAATACCAATAGACTATGGTATATACTAATTTTAATATATTCTTGGATTCAATTTTGCTAATATTTTGTTGAGTAATTTTGCATCTAGATTCAAAAGAGAAATTGATCTGTCATTTTCACTTATTGTATGATCTTTAGTTGGCTTTGTCATTAGGGTGATGCAGGCAGGCCTTACTAAATGAGTTAAGAAGTGTTTCCTCATGTTCAAAATTTTTGGAGATTTTGACCAGTATTAGTATTAATTATTCTTGGAGTGTTTGGTAGGATCCACCTATGAAGCCATCCAGTCCTGGGCTTTTCTTTGTTGGGAGGCTTTTAATTACTCATACAAACTATTTTCTTTCCTTCCTTCCTTCCTTCCTTCCTTCCTTCCTTCCTTCCTTCCTTCCTTCCTTCCTTCCTTCCTTCCTTCCTTCCTTCCTTCCTTCCTTCCCTCCTTCCTTCCTTTCTTTCTTCTTTCTTTCTTTTTTTTGTAGGTCTGCTATATCTACCTGAGTCTTTGTAGGTAATTTGGGTGTTTCTATGTATTTGTCCATTTTATTTAATGTATCTAACTTGTTGACATACATTTGGTCATTGTACCCTCTAATAGTCCCTTTTATATTTAATTAGGGCCTGTAGTAATGTCCCACTCTCATTTCTGATACTAGTTATTTCTGTCCTCTCACTTTTTTCCTTTGTCAATTTAGCTAAAATTTCGTCAATTTTCTTGATATTTTCAAACTTACAGGATTTGTTTTTACTTTTAGAGAATTTTTAGATGTACATTCACCAAACAATTACACTGAAATTATAGGGAATTCCCATATAACCCCCACACCCACACACAGTTTCCCCTATTAGTGACATCTTAGATTAGTGTGGTACATTTGTTACAGTTGATGAACCAATATTGAAGCATTGCTGATAACCAAAATCTATAGTTAACATTATGGTTTACACTTTGCTGTACAATTCCATAGATCTTGACAAATGCATAATGTCTGTGTCCATTATTTCAGTATGATACAGAAGCATCTCAGCACCCCAAATATGCCCAGTGTGCCACCCATCATCTCTCCTACTCCCTTCTGATACCCTGACAACCACTATCTTTATATAAGTGTTACAAGCTCTTCCATTAATATAAGATAAGAACTACATTAACAATAAATCTACTTTGGTCTGTAGTTACACTCCACCTTTATGATTGTTTATTCTTTAATCTTGAGGGGTTTGGGATGATGTCTGCTCTGACTGCTTCAGGCTGAGAGGGGACTTAGATATTATGGGGCAGATGGAGTGAATTATGTTACTTGCAATTATAGACACTCCTTGTTTTTTTTATATGGGACTTGTCCATCATCATTGTTTTATTGATTGTCCAGGGAAACATAGCTGAACAATTGGAGAATTGGAGTTGTCCCCAACTTGGCTGGGATTCTGTGCTCAACTGGCACACAAACAATTTGAAGATTTAAGTCTCTAAGAAATACATTTGACAGGTAGATTGAAAGTGTAGGTTCAATTAAAAGAGAAGAAGAATCATGATTAGGGGAATTATAAAAGAGTTTATGTTAATATTGGGTAAAAAGTTGATCATATATTCCCAAATAGGCCCTGCCAAAGAGGTATGGTTTCATGAAGCTGTTTGGCTTACTTTTGGTGTCTGGATACCCTTACAGCCTTCAGGAGTAATGTTGTTTGAGTTAGTTACACTGGTGGTCTAATTTGTCTGAGAACTGCCTAAGCATAACCTCCAGAATGACCTCCCAACTCACTTTGAAATCTCTTAGCTATAAAAACTCATTTTTATTATTTTTATATATTTGTATTTTTGCCATTGTAGATAGTAAGAAATGGAGCAACATACCAAAAAATACAATACCATAGTACTGCCATTTATAATTAACCAAGCCATTAATTTTTTAAGATTCTTATCTTATTTTTTTCTATTATCCTTTAGTTCTTTCTCTGTATTTTCCTTTATATTTTGAACATTTTTAAGGTAAGTTTTTGTTAAAGTCTTTGTTCAGTATGTTCACATTCTGGTCTTCTTCTTTGGTGTTTACTGAATTTTTGTCGTATTCCTTTCAATGGGCCATCATTTCATGTTTCATTGTTTGTCCTGTTACACATTGTACATTTTAATGTTAAAAATGTTAACTCTGAGATTTATTCCATTTTATGACTGTTTCTTGATTTTATAACTAGCTGGTGATACAACAGCGATTTTCTTGTGTGTCAGCCCTCTTTCCAAGAAGGTCTGCTAAAGATGAATAAAAGTGCAGCTTCCTCCCTTCCTGGGTCTTATTGTCCTGGGCTTGTGATTGCTATTTTCTTTGGAGTTCCCCTGTTTACATAACCTTAAATGCACTTCTGTCTTCAAGGAGACAGACTATCTCCATCTCTTCAGTGTTGAAAGCAGATAAGCCTTTACTTCTTGCTGTCCTTCTCTATTATATTTTACACTCCTTTATTGACTCAGGCTGCTTTCACCTGGAGGCCAATCCTGGGTGGGGATGCATGCTACAAAAGAGTTACACAAGTCAGAGTTTTTCAGATGAAACAAGGCCCAGGTCCCATGAAAGGGGCACAGACTCACTCCAAACTGCCTGGAGAGTAGATCAAGAATGGAACCAGGAGCTTCTTCCACAGCTCCCCAACCCTGCACTCTATTGATTTGTCCAGAAAATTCTACCCTTGTACTGTCCCCCGCAGATATGAGGAAGTGTCAAATCTTAACAGTTCTCAGCCATCCTGGGGTAGGTTGGAAAAATGGCCACCTTCAGAGGCAGGCCCCAGAATTCCAAAGTAGGTGTTCAAAAGCTGTGATCAGTGATTGGCTGTGCCAATTCTGATCTCCTGGAAGTGAAGATTTATGCACCTTTATGTCACCAGAAAACTAGCCAGGTGCCAGTCCCCATGACAGCCCAGAGTGGGGGCTGGTCACCAGTAATCACCATGAGAAAGACGATGATTTATTACTCTTGACCTCAACTTACCAACCTCTTCCTTCTACTTTCCCTGGATCCTGTGCAGTATTCCAGTGTGTTCTAGAATTTCAAAACAGTTGTTTCAGGCAGTACCTTACTGTTTATTAGTTGTTCTGTTGGAGGAGCTGATTCCCATATCTTTCTATTCTGCCATACTCCCACAGTCTTTTTTGCATTTTCTATTTTATAGCCATAAGTTTAACTCCATAAATCCCAAGATCAAAGATGATTTATGTATACATTCTCATATGAGTATTTTACTTGATTTAATTTACCAAGAGCATTAATGTTGAGATAAACCACAGTGTTTACATTGTTCATGATTTTATAAGGGAAAGTAGCAACTCTATAACAGGTTTGTATTAGTCAGCCAGAGGGGTGCTTTGCAATATTCCAATAATTGGTCATTCTTTATAAAGGGTATTTTTTTGAGGTAGAAGCTTACAGTTACCAGGCCACAAAGCATAAATTTCTTCCCTCACTAAAGACCACGTGTTGGAGTAAGACAACTGCCGACAATTCCAGTGTTCAGGCTTCTAGGTTCCTCTGTTCCCGGGGCTCCATTTCTCTCCAGGCTTGGCTTCTGTTTCCTCCACAAGTTAAGCTGTAGACCATGAGGCTCTCTATGCTTTTTTGTCTCTCCACAAGGCCAGCTGTAGACTATCAGGTGAGCGGCTCACTTGTCTTCTCCTGGAGTGCTCCTCTCCAACATCAGAACTGCTTCTCAGATCTGCTTCTCCTCTGTCTTTTGTCTAGCATTTTATACTTGAGACCACACCCACCAAGGGGTGGGGCTCAATGTCCCACTGACATGGCAGTTAACACCCCAATCACGCCCAGATTAAAAGAACAGTCTACAAGCCTGATTCAGTTTATATTTTTGGAATTCATTATTACATAAAACTGTCAAACCATCACACAGGTTCATAGTTTTTCATAGAAATATTTTATATAATTAACTAATTTTCAAAAACAGCCATTTATTCTTGTGTAGTCACTTATTTCCCACTCTCCTTCTTCTTATCTTTATTAATCTTTTCCCTAAGTCATTTTTTGTTTTTCATTCTATTTCTCCTCTAGCTACTCTTCCCTCTTCTCCTTTTTCTTAATTTTTCTCTCCATCTTATTTTGGTAAACTCTAAACAATTAAAAGAAAATCAATTTTAAAACTTAGAAATAATTTCTTAAGGGGGAAGTGATTTCTCAGGGTTTCCTTTCTAAATCACTTCATTCTTTCATGTTTTAATTTTTAAAGGACAATTAAAATATTATTGATGATGTTAGCATTAGCAAATAAAATAGAAGCTACTATATGATGGATGAAGGAAGGAAAATTTAGATTTTGGAATAAGTGGAATTGAGAAATGAAAAAAGTTAATAATAATATGCTAAGCAAGTTTTGGTTCAGTATGATAGTTTATTACAAGATTTTGTCCCCTATCTTTTTTTTTTTTTTTTGAGGTAATGAGCCTGGAGATTGAACTCGGGACCTTGCATGCAGGAGGCTGGCACTCACGTACTTAGCCACATCTG
>PVKH010044226.1:0-10628 GCA_004027955.1 Chaetophractus vellerosus | reverse complement strand
AGCGGCCTGCCTGCTCGTGGGGGCTTGCCCTGCTTGAGGGGGCTTGAGGGGGCTTGCCTTTGCCCACGGGGGCTTGCCTTTTTGCTCACCTGCGGGGGATTGCCTTTGCCCACAGCAGTGTGCCCTGTCCGTGGCGGCCTGCCCTGCCTGCATTGGCTTGCCTTCTCAAGGCGGTCCGCATGTTAGAGGAGGCCTGGGGACTGAACCAACCTGGGGCCTCCCATATGGTAAACCGGCGCCCTACCAACTGGGCTATACAGCCGGCCCCATCTAACTTTTGGCTATTGTGAATAATGCCACTGCAAACATAGGTGTGCAGATGTCTGTTCATGTCTCTGCTCTCAGTTCTTCCAATTATATGTCTAGTAATGGAATTTCTGGGTCACGTGGTAAGTCTATATTCAACTTCCTTAGGAAGTGCCAAACAGTCCTCCATAGTGGCTGTACCATTCTACATTCCCACCAACAGTGAATAAGCATTTCTTTCTCTTCACATCCTCTCCAATATTTTCAGTTTTCTGGCTTTTTAATGGCAGCCAGGTGAATAGGTCTGAAATGATATCTCATTGTAGTTTTGGTTTGTATTTCCCTAATTGCTAGTGATGTTGAAAATTTTTTTCCATGTGTTTCTTTGTCATTTGTATTTCTTCTTTGGACAATTGTCTGTTCAAGTTTTTTTGTCCATTTTTTAAATTGGATAGTTTGTCTTTTCATTGTTGAGTTGTATGAATTCTTTGTATATCATGGATATTAAACCATTATCAGATATGTGATTGCCAAGTATTTTCTCCTATTGAGCCAGCTGCTTTTTTATCCTTTTGACAAAGTCCTTTGAGGTGCAAAAGTGTTTAATTTTGAGGAGGTCTCATTTATCTGTTTTTTCTTTTGATTCTCATGCTTTGGGTGTAAGGTTTAAGAAACTACTGCTTACCACAAAATCTTGAAAATGTGTTCCTACATTTTCTTCTATGGGTTTTATGGTTGTCACTTATATTTAGGTCCTTGATCCATTTTGAGTTAATTTTTGTATAAGGTGTGAGATACGGGTCCCCTTTCTTTCTTCTGGATGTGGCTATCCAGTTCTCCCAGTACCATTTGTGAAAATAGACTCTTCTGACCCAACTCTACATTTTAAATCTTAACTCCCTGTTCCTTATCCTTATACCCTGATAGTCTTTATTCTATATTCTGACTCTATGAGCTTGTTTCTTCTAATTATTTCATGTCAGTGAGATCATCCAATATTTGCTTTTTGTGTCTGGCTCATTTCACTCAACATGTTGTCTTCAAGGTTCATCCATGTTGTCACATACATCAGAACTTCATTCCTTTTCATGGTTGAATGATATTCCATTGTATGTATATATCCAATGTTCATACATTCATTGGTTGATGGACACTTGGGTTGCTTCCATCTTTTGGAAATTGTGAATTATGCCACTGTATTTGTATGCAAATATCTGTTTGAGTCTCTGCTTTCAATTCTTTGGAGGGTATATACGTAGAAGTGAGATGACAAAGTCATATGGTAATTCTATGCTTAACTTTCTGAGGAACTTCCTAACTTTATTCCAAAGTGGCTGCATCATTTTACATTCCCACCAGAAATGAGGGTATAAAAATGTAAATCCTGATCTTTTACCATATATATACACATAATCTAGTTATAATCTAGTTTTCTTTATATATCTAAGTCAAGTGTATAAGAAGAATGATTTTATCCCTATTTCTATAGTCCTATTTTTTCAAAAAGTTTTATTCTAGTTACATAGTTACATACATATTACCTAAAATTTCCCCTTGTGACCACATTCACATATATATTCCATCTTATTAATTACATTCACAAGTTGTGCCACTATCACCATCATTTCCAAAACTTTACAATCAACCCAAATAGAAATCTGTACAATTTAAGCATTAGCTCCCTATTCCTTATCCCCACTTCTGCCCTTGGTAATCTTTATTTTAGATTCTGAGTCTATGAGTGTATTTATTCTAATTATTTCATGTCAGTGAGATCATCCAATATTTGCCCTTTTGTGCCTGGCTTATTGATGTTTTCAAGGTTCATCCATGTTGTCTCATGTATCAGAAATTCAATCCTTTCAATAATGAATAATATTCCATTATATGCATATACTACATTTTATTTATATATCCATAATTTAATGGATAGTTAGGTTGCTTCTATTTTTGACAATTAGGAATAATACTGCCATGAACATATGATAAATAATTTACTTATAATAATAAATGCACAGTTTAAAAATACAATTTTACATACTTTGAACAATGCATACATCCATGGAACCATCATCACATCAAGATATATATTATCATCTCCAAAATCCCCTCCAGTTATTGCACTCAGTCCCACCTCTCTCCCCAGTTCCATGCAATCACCAATCTGCTTTCTATCACTATAGATTGGTTTTTCCTTCTCTAGATTTCAAATAAATAGAATCATATAGTATGTAACCTTTTGAGTCTAGTTTATATTGCTCAGTCCAATGTTTTTGCAGTTCATTCATGGTGTTACGTGTATAAGTAGTTAATTTCATTTTTTTGTTGAGTAATATTGCATTGCATGGATACATTACAATTTGTTTATTCATTGACCCATTGTTGGACATGTTTCCAGTTCTTCTTTAATGTGATAATTCTATGGATACTGTGTATAAGTCTTAATGTGGACCTATTCATAACCGTTAGGTAATCTTTTTATAGTAAAGGATCAAAATGTGTGTCTGTAAGAATCTCACACTCAAGAAGTGGAAGTAGATCAATAATAATTCACAACACCAAATATTTCAGTCTGCTGGGCTGTCAAAATGCAATATACTAGAAATGGGATGGCTTTTACAATGGAGATTTATTAACATATAAACTCACAGTTCTGAAGCCATGAAAATGTCCAAATCACAACTTCATCAGGCAATGCTCTTCTCCTAGAAGACTGGCTGCTAGTGATCCTGGACTCCTTTCTCACATTATAAGAAACATGGAGGCATCTGCTGGTCTCTCCCTTCTTGTAGGATTTTGTTGCTTTCAGCTTCTGGCTTCCTCTGGCTTTCTCTCTGCATCTGTGAGTTTCTCTCTGTATTCATCCCATGTATAAAGGACTCCAGAAGGAGGATTAAGACACACCCTGGGTCATGCCCTACTGAAGTAATCTAATAAAAATTCTTGCCTACACTAGCTTTACAGCCACAGGAAGAGATTAGTCCTAAGGCATGATTTTCTGGAGTCCATTAAAGCCTCAAACTGCAGCACACAAGATGATAATTTGTATAATAGAGGTATCAATAAAGTGTTGGAGAAGAATAAAGGATGAACCTATTATATCACATGAAGTGTTTCTGTGGACATATGTTTTCACTTATTTTGGGTAAATCTCTATGATTGAAATTGCTGGATGTCACTGCCTTGAAAATGCACTGCTTCTATCTCCTGCTGTGGGGAACATAATGATAGACAGCTCCAACTGTTTCCTCTCTATATTTACAACCAAGTTTGCACAGAGATGGGAATACCTACAGTCTTCCCTTTCCTGCCAGCCAATGACTCAGCACAGAGGAAAACTAGTGTGGGTCCATTCTTGTAGGATGTGGAATTCCTCTAACATGTGACATTGGCTTGAAGACTCCTCAGTCTAAACTTTCTTGGCATTGTGCTGCAGTTCAAGACTCTTTATTACCAGTTCTTTCTTCCTTTCCTTTCTCCATCCCAGTTGTCAGAACTGCATCATGGTTTGAAAGTTCTACTCATCCTCTCCAGGTACCAGTTCTTTATTATTCACATGTGTTTCCTCTAGTAAACTCTTGTATTTCTAATTCCAGCTGGACATCTGCTGCTCAGAGGACCTGAATTGATAACACATGGGTCATACCATAAGTGTATGTTTAAATTCATTATAAACTGCCAAACTTTTCCAATACTGTTGTAACATCTTACATTCTCTTCAGCAATATATGAGAGTTCCAAATGCTGCACATCTTCACCAAAACTTGTTATTGTCAATCTTTATTTTATTCATTCTAGTGTGTGTGTAGTGATATCTCATTTTGGCTTTGAATTTGCTTTTATTTGATGACTAAAGACATTGGAAAATGTTCCTTTTGTCTCTTGACTTTTATGTCATTAAAGGTGTCTGTCTATGAAATGCTTTACTGAGAAGTAACGGATTGGAACAATGGAAGGCTGAATGAGAGTGAAACCCAGAGAAGAGCAAGAAGTGGGATAGTTGGGGAGAAATGAAAAAAAGAAAAAAAAAGATAACTGTAGAACTCTAGCACTTGAACTGACTTTTGCTTTCCTTTTGTTGTCTGGGGAAATACAGTGATGGTTCTAGTGATTCTGCTTTACTGATTATGAAAGAATGAATGTATAAATCTAAGAAAGTGGTGTGTGTTTCAATATGGTAGAAGCAATTAAATTGTATGTTATCCATTATAAGAATATAATAACTGGATATTAAAAAGAGAGAACTAACTGCTGGGTTTCCTTCATCTCTCTAAAAAGTAAATGCCAATTTTTCATAGAAAAGTTGCTAATAAATATATTAGCTCTGAGATCAAATATAGATTATGTGACTCTGGCTACATTTAACCCAGATTATTGATCAACACTGAGCTTATTCTATTTCAACTTCTGTTAAATATGAATTTAAGAGACATTAAATAATAATATGTATATTTTAACATAAATTAAAAGCTTAAGAATGAGAAGAATATAAGAGAGCCAAATTGAGTTATTGATATAAGATCTCCATAACTTACTTTTAGCAAAATGTAGGCCCAAATGGGCGTGGCAATAATCAGTGAATTTTAGAAATAACAGATTTTAATTTCTCTTCCTCAAAATAGAATATGGAAAATCAACAGACGTGTTTTTGTTTCAGCACATCTGTTGGGATCAATGCAAGAGAATCTCTGTCTACATGCTAGCGTGACATGGTTTTAGGCACCATTTCTTGCTGATTGCCACATAATCCAACTACCATATAAATTATCTTTATAAATGAGATATTGCGTACATATGCAAAATCCAGAATAGAGCAATAAATTCGTCATGACTCCATGTCTTTTATGGTGCCACTTCATCACTTCTTTTAGCAAGTTGGGACTGAGGGCACATTGGTGGAAGCCTTTAAATAATCTCCTATCAAGATGCATCTCATATTCAAATACAACTGGCACAGGTGGCCTTTGGAGGAAAGAAAAGTTTAGTTTCCGGTAATGTCAGTCTTTTTATCTTCCTGCCTACAGCAAACTTAAAAGAACAATTACTTGGGAGAAATGTTAAGCAACCAAACCTTTTATAAAATGTCAAGACTAATTGCTGGTTTCACTCGTGAGCTGTGTAGACTGTTTCCTAAGATTCTCATCTTATTAGATACAATGATTCATATTACCTTCCCTGGCAAAACATCTGCTTCTTTGCAGATCTCCCCATCAATAATGTAGACAGTGATGGGGTTCTGCCAACACTGAACTCACAAAGAAAATGTACAAAATAAAAACCTTGCAAGAATTCCCTTTGATCTTTGGTATTTTAGAATTTAAATATTTGGACCTTAGGTACTGTAGAACTATCATTCTATGTAGCCATATTTCAGGAATGATCTGACTTCTAAACTTGTCTTTTATATATCCCAAATTGGAAAGCTATTTATATGACTTACTGAGCATTCTTACTGTTATAGTTTGCCAAAGGGGTGCGGATGCAAAGTACGGGTAATCTGTTGACTTTTATAAAGGGGATTTATTTGGAGTTAAAGTTCACAGTTCCAAGACTGAAAAGTCCATACCGAGTCATCATCCCAGATGCTTTCTCACCAAAGTCAGTTACTGTTGATCCTGGCGGGTTGTCACATAGTGAAGGAAAATGGCCACTGATCTCTCTACTGTGGTTTCAGCCTTCCCTTCTGGGCTCACCTTCTGTTGAGCTGCTCTGCGAGCCCAGCCTCGTGCGCCTTTGTGCATAAGCGCTCCTGTAGTCCTCTCTCTCCTGGTATATTCTCTTAGTGCTTCTGTCCTTGCAGCTCAGCTGTAGGAAAAACTGGAGTCTTTTCTCTCACATGGCAGCTCACTTTATCTTCTTTCTGTCCATCTGTGTGAGTCCATTTATATCAAATCTAGCAAGGGGACGGGGACTCAACCTGAGTCATGCCTTGCTGACGTGGTCCAATGAAAAGCCCTACATCAATCTTAACAGGTAACCTAATCAAAGTCTCCTTAACTGAATTTAATACAATCAAAGGGTATCACACCCAGAGGAAGAGATTAATTTACAAACACAAACTCTCTCTTTTTTGGGACTTATAAAATAATCTCAAACTGCCACACTTACCTATATTCTTCTTTTCTGTGGTCTTGCAGTGCTAACTGTGAAGCTTCTATGTCTGCAAATAATTCCTCGGTCTTTTCTTCATGAAGCGTCTCTTTGTCAGACCCTTGCTCTTTCCACATTTATTCTCGACTACCTTTTCCCTTACTGCATTACACTAAAATACAGGCTTTCCAAGCTTCCTTTGTATCTAAAAGCTATATGTGACAGTTCCCGTAATAAGAAATGGAAATTCTGTGGGTTTTCTGAAGTTTTTGCTTTCCTTCTTCAAAGAAAAAACACGGCCAGAATCATCCTGTCTCCCTTCTCCTTGTGTTTAAAGTGGATATAATACTGGGAGCTGAAATGTGGTGACAAACTGGAGAATCAGAGACTTACTGGCTTTGGCAGAGCTCGACCTCTGAGCTACTTGCCAACAGACTCCGGCCTCCTAACTTCTCGCCCTGTGAGAAAAATATACCCCTACTTTTTTAAGCCTCTCCATGGCAGGTTTTCTTTTCTTCCCAACTGCATAAAAATGATGCAAATTACTCTTGGATACAGTAATAGAAGTCAGCTTTACATTTGGACAGGAGATATCCCATTGCATTGAGGCAGGGATTTTAATCTTTAATCTTTAATTAGAATAAAATCTGGAGAGCAATGAAATGATAAAATAGGTTTTACTCAGTGCTAAAACCCAGCTTCATATTTACAACTATTATGAGAAGCTCCTTAAAATTCAAAGGATAAATTCCCCAAAATGACATATCCTCCTATTCATTTTACTCTCAATTCTTCCTTTCATTCAAAAGCACCCAGATTCCACTTTGCCTGTGCAGTAGGACTTCTCTGACCACATGTTTTCACAAGGATCACTCCCTCCCTTAAAACAGACCTTGATGACTCTACCATTCATTTAGCATTTTTTCACATCATGTTTTTTATTGCTTTTCATTCTGTTATGTTTTGATTCTTCAACTAGATCACACGTCTTGAAACCAGATAACATTATTCCATACTTAATGCGCCATGAATAGTGCCTTTCTTATAGCAGATGTGCAATAAATATTTGTTGAATTTATGTGCATTGGTGTAGAGACTTCTAATTTGTATTCTTTCAAGCTCAATATACAACTTTAACTGCCACAATACTACACATCTACGTGAATTTAAAAACCTACCTATTAAAGAAGAATAGGTGCACCTTCACAAATGCCAGCACATAGGCTCCACCCTCTCTGGGCACTGGAGTGGCAGCACTCTTCCTGAACAATGGGGCAGGAGGCCTGCCATCTCCAAGTGCTGGGGCAGGCTCACCCTTTCCACACGTAGGCCTGCTCTCATGGCCCGAGAAATGTCTTTGGTCTAGACCTCAGCTCCCATGGTTCTGCTCTTGAAGTGACTTTTCCTTCAATGTGTCCTTTCTTTGTCCCTTTTCATCCAGGCTGGCAGTGGTTCCATTCATACAAGTTACATAAAAGAACTTGTTGGTTTTGCCAGTGGTTGATAGGATCCACACCATCAGAGTAGGACTTTCTAAATATCCCTCCTAACTGCATTTCCAATCTTGACTTCCACAGAAAGTGCTGACTGGTTTCATGTTCAGTTAAACCCTCACATGGAACACTATTCTCTGGGGACTCACTTTCTGGAAGCTCAAAATTTTCCAAACCATCAATTTCTGGTTTCTTTGTTCCCTGACGTTCAGTTCTCAGTTATTTCTTTCCTTTCTTATTTCACTATAAGCTGCAAGGAAATACCAGGCTACACTTTCATATCTAGCTTGTAAATCTTCTCAGCTAAATTTACAAGTTCATCACTCTCAAGTTCTACCTTCCGTTTGACATCAGAACACAATTTTGCCAAGGATCTGCTTTTCTGAAGAAAATTCCCTGACTATTCATTTTTGTTTTGGGCAACCTGACAAAACAAAGCAAACCAAAACAGTAGAAAAATGGGCAAAGACTATGCAAGAGAAAATAACATATCCAAATTTCCCATAAACATATTAAAAAACCCACCACAATTTAAAAAAAGAAAGAAAATTAAGGAAAAATAAAGTATTGTTTTATATCTAATGGATGAAAATTGTTCTCAGAATCTGCTTTTATAAAAAAACAAATCAATTTTATTGATACATATTAATAAAGCATGCAATTCATCCAAAGTGTACAATCAATGGTATTTGGTATAATCACAATAATGAGTGTTTATCACTTCAATCGTTATTAGAGCACTTTCATTATTGTAATAATAATAATAATAAACAAAAACAAACAAGAAAATTCCTCACTTCTCAATTTCTCTCTGTTTCCCCTGCTGTACATAGCTGCTATTTCTGTCTAAAGTCATTCCTTGGGGCTTTATTTTGCTGATCACTAGCTCACTGGAGACCCAGAAGGGAAATAAACAAGTACCAATGTGATCCCTGACTCCAACTTCCATGCCCTACCTATTTCCTCTTCCCAGCAACTACTTAGTTAAAGTGATGAGCCTGGAGTTAGAGTTGGGAGAGGAAAAGAGAAGGATGGATGGCTTAGGAAGTTACTGCTGTCCCAGAATTCCCTGTCAGTCTTCTGGAGCAGTTCATTAAGCTTAGAATTATGTGAAGACAAAATGTTAGCTGAAAATGACTGAACTCATACCAGGGAGTAAGATTTTGTTTATTATATGGGGAAGACTCACATATTAATGCTATCTTCCTGGCCTCTGAAGATCATTGCATTTGGAATCTATAGCAGAGATGTTTGCTCACCAACCATCCTTGCACAACTCCCTACAGCTGAGCTATGTTACTAGTTCTGGCTTCTGCCCATATGTGACATTTCTGTGATGAGACAGGAAAATCCCTGCACAACCTTCATAATTTTCCTTTCTGGAAGCCATGTGTTGAGATGTAGGGACATAAGATGGAAGGAAGTTGGGTCCTTGAGTCAAGTCCTGGATAGGAGCTACTGTGGAGATAACTGTCTCCCCACCTCCAGACACACAGAGGACACAAAGACTAAAGCCAGCTCTTAAGTGTTAAGCCATGGAGAATTTGGTGTTTGTTACCACAGCATAGCTTAGTCTACCCTGACTAATCTGCTATCACATTATATTATTAGACCTATGCTGGGGACAACTGCTATAGGTAATTAATGCCTCACTGATCAACAAAGTCCTTCTAGGCATCAATTTCCAATGGAATCCATCTATCTTGAGACCATAACTGACAGCAATCCCCAGGTGAGTTCTAGATGGAAAAGAATTTGAATGTTTCAGCCTTAATATAAATTAATATATCTTAGAGGGCAGTTTTCTGATTGTCAGGGTTAAAATTGCACAAGCCATAGAGGAAGATAGAGTTGGGAAGTATGGGGTGCAGTCCAGTTGTTCAGTGCTTAAATGAAAACATTTTCGATTTTGTAAGCCAGATAGTATTAATGTTTAAAATTTTTTTTTTAAATTTTACTTTCTCTTAATATTTAGTAAAATGATTTTGAAAATGCTGGCCAGTGTGTTAGTGGAGTCAAAAGAAGGGTTTTGTCCATATTTGAACAAGAATTGTAAAGGGGGATTGATATAACCCTAGTGTCAGGGGGGTGGTGACAATGAGAGAAGTGAGAGAATCCCAAACATTCACGGGGACAGAATGCTCCTTCCTGTGTAACCTTAAAAGTTTAGGTATTTACTTAGACATTGAAGGATATATAGAATTTCCAAAAAGCTGGGGGAAAAGCATTCTGGTGGAGGATACAGAGTGATCACAGACGCAGGAAAATGCTAACTGGATAATCATGGGTGGTATTGAGGGAAAACTCCCTTCTCCATGCTTCCATCTCTGCTGAAAGGAAAAATTAATCTTCTAGTAATAAACTACACAAATAATCTTCAAACAAACCACATCATATTCTGGATCCTGGATTCAGTCATGTTTAAAGGGAACCAGTTCACCACCAGGAAAAAGCCAGTCACATGTCTGTAACATTCTCCTACTTGAAGCTGACACAGAAAGCTGCCATACTGCCTGCTTTCTAAGCATTCCCTGTCCACTCTGGCATCTGCACTCCCTCTGCTTCTCACACATAGCTAAGACACACGCATATCTTTAACTCCAAGAAGCAGCTAATGGTTCAGAGAAGGGAGAACAGTCCCTATTAAACTTTAGGTTGCATTCTAGAGAACCAGAGAGCTCTGCATTGGAGGTAAAGGGCATGATTATATTTAGAAACAAAATGTCTCTGTGTGGCCCTATTACCATATTCTTCAGTAATCTCTCTTTTTTTTTTTAAAGATTTATTTATTATTTATTA
>PVKH010044225.1:0-10635 GCA_004027955.1 Chaetophractus vellerosus | reverse complement strand
TGGAAAGAAGCCAGTCCCTACCAGCACTCTGATTTTCAGTCAGCCCTGCTTCCCCTCATGTCAGGCGCAGAGTTAAGATGGTGGCTATCAGCCTCTTTCTGACTTGGACAGGTTCAAATTTTAGCTGTTCATAGGATTATACTTTAGCCACTGATTTTACTAATCATTAGCTGGAGTTGGTGCCCAACCATCTCTTCCTCCCGTTTTTGGGAAGTGGAGCTTCCAATTCCAGCCGTGGAACAGCTCCCTAGGTGGCTTCTGTCTCCAGTGGAGGATGGGCCTCTGGGACATGGAGTCTTCTACTTACGGATCTTCTCTGCAGATGGGCAGTCTCCTCCTTCCATTCTTTCTTGGATGTTGCAGGATGCACTTCTGGTCTCCTGGAGCCCCCAAACAAGTGCTCTAGATAGCTCTGGGTGATCACCAACTGCCCCATAGCAGGAGCTGATTCTAGGAGTTCTTTGCCGCCATCTTGCTGGTTGTCCTCCATTTCTTAACACTTTATATTTTGAGTAGGCAATAATACATGCACGTGGTACAAAAGTCAAAGGGTCCAAGACAGCAGATTGTGAGATAAGCCACTCCCTCACCTCTGTCCTTCAACCACTGAGTCCCTTTACTGGAAGGTAGTCAATGTTACAGTTTCTAGTGTGTCCCTCCAGAGTTATTTTAGATACACACAGGAATAAGTATATATTTATCTAACACCGTTTTGCACTTGGCTTTTTGAATATAATTTATCTTTGTGAGCCTTCTATGTAAGTACATAAAAAAGGCAGCCTCTGCTTATGAACAGATACATACTATTCCATTCTATGAATATATCGATTTTAAAAAATAAAACATCTCTTAATGGACATGTAGGCTGTTACTACTATATTCTACCATAAACAATGCTGCAACATATAGCTAATTTTACAAATGTGAGTATATTTGTGGGACACATTTCTAGAAATTGAATTGTAGGACTAACAAGTAGGGATAAATTTTGTCAAGATGCTTTCCATAAATATTACATGTATTTTTATTGCCACTAGCAATTGATGAGAGTACCTGCCAATAGTATTTTCTTCTCTGAGGTTCTAAAATGGAGAATAAAGGAAACCCTTAAAGTAAGTGTGACCTCATTTACTGGTCTAACCCAGGAGTAAGAAGTTTTTTTTTTTTTTTTAAGTACTGGGGACCATGGATTGAACCTGGGACCTCATATGTGGGAAGCCTGTGCTCAACCACTGAGCCACATCGGCTTCCCTAGTTTATTGGTTTGTTTTTGCTTGTTGTTTTTTTTAAAGGATGCTGGGACTTCCCATGTGGAAAGGAGGAGCTCATCCACTTGAGCCACATTCGTTCCCAGAAGTTTTTATTTTTGCAGGAAGTCCACACAGGTGATCTGTAGGCTTTTCCCCCCTTCTCCATGCAGGCTGAAACTGGGCTATTCGTTACTGGTCTAACTCCAATACTATTTTGAGCCCTAGAAGGCTTAGTGAGTCTTCAGAATCATTTTTACTCTCCTCTAACATATAAGACACCCCATGCATTCTATAAATACTGAGTGCCTGCCTACCATGCACCTAGCATTGTTCTAGTGGCTGAGGTTTGAACAGTGAATAAAATAGACAAAAATCTGAAAGTGAGCAGGTAGGTATTAGAGAGAACATTCCAGGCAGCAGAAAGAGCAAGGGTCCAGATTTGGGAGTGTGCCTGGTGTGTCCCAAGGAAGGCAGCTTTTCAGAGCTCAGTGAGGGAGGTGGAGAGTAAGAGATGAAGTCAGAGAGATTTTGGCAGCAGGGCAAATTGTGAAAGGACTCCTAGTGAAATGCGAAAGCATTAGAGAGTTGAGAGCACAGGTCACTCTGAGTGCTCTAATGAGAACAGAATAAGGGGAGGCAAGAATGGAAGAAGGGATACCAGTTAGGAGAATTTCTGCAACCCAGGTGAGAAATGAGATGGCTTGGACTGTGGGGAAGCAGTGGAGGTGAAATTGTTTGGCTTCTGGATATATTCTGAAGGTGGAGTCTGTATGATTTTCCATCAGGTTGGTAGTTGAACGTGAGAGAAAAAGGAGGCAAGAAGGACAAGTTTCTTGGCTTTAAGTAAGTGGAAGGAAGGGGTTGCCATTTACTGAGATGGAAGAAGACTGCAGGTTCAGGTCAGGGTTTTCACATGACGATGAGGAGTTGTGATTACACTTGTGGTTACCACTACTTACTAAGGTCGCTGGAGCTCTCAGAAGGCTATGGATCCAAATTATATCAGTGACCTGGACTAGATCACAATTGAAATGCCTTCTTGGGAGGATGACTCCCAGGAATTTGTGCCCAGGGCTTGGTACTCCTCCTGAGCTATCCAGCTCCAAATCAGGCTTGCTTTGAGATTAAATGCACTTTTTCTGAGTAAAATATATAATTAAAGGGATAGGTGCGAGTGCACGCGCGCGCGCGCACACACACACACACACACACACACTTTTAAAGACAACTCAAACAAAAACTTGATTTCCTGTCCACTACAAAACCAGCAGAACGTGAGCTCCTACTAGAAGGCTCAGTATCCTCCAGGAATCAAAATTCAATATTATTCCACATTTGTGGGCCTATGGTGTGTTCTCAGTAAGACACCAGCTCTGAGGAACAGTGTTAGGCTAGGCTGGTTGAGAAACCATACCAGGGTCAATCTGAAATGTGATTGATTGAAGAATGTAATCAGGAACTAAATAAAGAATCCAAAAGGAAAACATACTCTTAAAACAGTGGTCACTAATGCATCCCACGAAACAATACCTAAAATGGTATGAATATTCAACAAAAATATGAGAAGGGAAGCAACACCAAAATTATGAATCACATTAGTTGGGGGAAAGAAAAAAGAACAGAAACTGGTATGTAGGGATTACTTCAAAAGGCTAGAAAGAGATTGGAAGGGGGCGATTAAAAAAAAAAATCGTGTCCTTTAATGGGAGGCAAAAACTAGGCAACAATGTGAGTGTGCAGAGAGCTGAATTTTTTTCCTACCCAACTCATCAGGCCACGAGTAGCTCTGAAAGAAAAGAAAAGAAAAGAAAAGAAAAGAAAAGAAAAGAAAAGAAAACACACACACACAATTGCTGAGGAAGAATAGCTAAGGGAATCGGAACTTGTTTTAAAGCAAGTGAACTGGTGGCCAGACTAGGTGACTCAGAGGCATGACTCAAACCCAACACTGGGGGCTGTCTGTCAGCTCCGGAGGTGGGGGCAGTGGCGTCTTACACATTTTAGGAAAGTACCAGGTTCGTGGAGGGCGACAGTAAACGCCCCCCAGACGTTCGGTCTGGGGCTCCTCCTGCCCTAGAGTCTTACCCCTTTCGCACCCGGAGCAGTTTCTAATCTGTCTCCCCTTCTTTCCCACCAACCCATTTCTCCCATGAACAGTCACGGACGCGAATGCATGCGAGACGTTGGGCCTCCTCCCCCGCCGCCCTCCTCCCTATGCGCCCAGCCACGCGCCCACCGGCTCCGCCTCCGCGGAGAGCTGCATCCTTCCCACCCCGCCTGCCGCCTGGGCACGCGCGGCACGAACAGCGCCCGGAGCTGCACAAGACAAACACCTGTCCTGCCTGGGCTCCGCGAGACTTGGGGCCGAGGTATAGGCAACAGTGGGCACGTTCTCGCGAGGTTTAGGAAATTTCCCACGGCCGGTGTTGTGTCTGAGCCGAGTAGTGGAAGGCGGTGGGAAGGAGGTGTAGCGTGAGACTGAGCTGCCCGCATTGAGCACATGCGCAGTGCCGGCCGCGCGTGCCGCGCCAATCCTACAGCGCCTTCAGCGAATTTCGGCCCGAGGATTCCAGTTCTCCGGGTTTTGGGGCTCCCTGTGGGAGGCAGTGCTGGATCTGGGAATCTCTAGGAAAGGAAAGGGAGGAGGGGGCGGGGGAGAAGGGGAACTACAGGTGCGGGGGAGGGGGCGAGGCTCGAGCCCTGCACGGTCCTAGTCAATGCACCGATGCCTAAGTTTACTCGGGGCTTGTCTTAGAACTCTCCAGGTACTTGGCAGGCAGCGCACGGCATCCTCAGCTGTGTCAGGCCGTAAGGAAGACCGCTTCCCTGGGCAGAGTCGGCCCTGTATTCACCTGGTTCACACACGGTGGCTGCTGCCAAGGGCTCCTGGAGAGGCTTACGCGGCCGGCAGGTCACTGCGAGGGGCAGGGAGTGAGATTTGAGTGGGGCTTCGGGCCAGGAGAGGGGCCTGGAGGATGGTTCTCAATGCCAGTTTACTTTTCACTTGGGAGAAAACTACTCGGCGCTGTAGAGTGTGAATGTGAGGTAGACGTTCGGAGTGTCTGCCAAAGGCCTTCGCCTGACCTCACTTCGCACCCAAGAAGGCGACCGAGCTCAACTGCAAAAGTTTTCCCTTTACAGAGAACTGGAGGGGCGGGCCACGTAGTAATTATGCCTGGCCCGCCATTAGCATAGGGGTCGAAAGACTAAAGATGCTTCCTTGGTCTGTCACTTGCTCTAACCCCAGGCATCTTTGTAGTTCCAACACCTAATGCTGAGACTAGCATAAAGGCGGCGTCCAAAGAACGTTTGAATGAATGAAAAGGGCTGAGAACCCAGAGTGAGCGGGAAGCCACTTGGAAAACACCCATTTGAGGAGGTGTTTCATCTGGGCCTGTGAAACGCGGCAGACTTTCCCAGGACCCCTCCTCCCTACCCCTCGGCCCCGCCTCCTGACCCCTCCATTCCCCGTCCCTGTTGTAATCCCCTTCGGTTTTCCTCAGTCTCCACGTACATCCCTCAGGGCGCCTCCCAAAACCCGGATAACCGGAGCACTCCCCATGGACCACACGGGGGCCTCGCCCGCGGAGGAGCCGCCTGCGCATGCTCCATCGCTTGGGTAGGTTTCTAGCGAGTGCAGCAAGCAGGATCCCCTACACCGCGGGCGGCGCGAAGCGTCTTGCTCTTCACGGAGGCTGCGAAGGGAAAAGGAGCGAGGGGGCTGGGTGGAATCGAGTAGTGAGGAAAAAGGGAAGGGGCGGGGGAGTGGGAGCAGAGAAGGCGTCGGGGGAATCTCGCGAGGGTTGGAGTTTTGGCGAGAGTTTGTGGAAGATGGCGCCTGTTGTGACAGGGTAAGTCGGGGGAATCCGAGCGGTGCGAACCGGGAAAGTTGCGGGCGTCTCGCATCCCACGGCGGGCGGCGGGTTCTGGTGTCGCGGCGCGCTCGGCACCCGGGGGCCTCAGGGGCGGCGTCGCGTGCGCGGAGCGCGGCGGCGACGGCGTCGTGTGGCGGTGCGCTGTCCGCCGTGCGCCGACAAGGCTCGGGCTCCGGCGCGTGAGAACGGGCGGCGGCGGTCGCGGCTACGGCGAGGCCGGCGGGTGTGGGCGTGAGTGCGGCGGGGCGCGCGGGGCCCGCGGGCGCTGTGCCCGCCGCGCGCCTCCCGCGCCGCCGCCGCCCGCGGGCCCCGTCTCGGCCTCGCGCAGCTTTGTTCCTCGCGGCCGCCGTCGCCTCTTCGCTGGCCGGTGCCCCTGGCCCCGGGCGCTTTGTCTTTCCCCGCTGCTCCCCGCGACTCTATACCCCCGGCCCTTTGTTTCGCCGTCTTGGGCGCTTTGTCTGACCCGCTGCGCCCCGCATCCCTTCTCTGTCTTCTCTTCTTCTTTCCCTTGCCCCTTTGTTTTGACCTCCTCTAGTCGGCAGCCCAGTGACCTGCCACAGCTCAGACACCAGATTTCTTCCTTTTAATTTTTCTTGAATTGTTTTCCCATGTGTTCCCCTTCCCTCTGTTCTGTTTGGATTTTCATCACTCCCGGAGGCTTTGTCTCCCCCATCTAGTGGCTTATTCACTTGCCCCCCTCCCAATCCACTCCCATCATCGTTTGATTTATCCACTACCCACGGTGAATGTCGGCTGAACTGTCTCAGCTCCAAGGACTCCCATCTGGTGCTTTTACGTGCAGACACTACGGTTTGTTGTTGTTTTTGTGGGTCTGAAAGATGCGTGGTGATACTTAGTTTCTGCTTCGGTACACCTCCGTCCGCACCCCTTTCTCTCGGGATTACAACGTCTCCAGCTTTCTTTGCGGTTTCTGGGCTCATAGTTGTTTTGCTTAGAAACAGTAGCCCTGGAAAAACAGCTAGTCCCTTGGTGGTTATTGCCCACTTCCCCTGCATCCCCTCGGTTTCTGACGGCCTAGGCCAAGGGCAGCTGTCTGTAACTTTGCATCTGGATTACCTGAGGATAGGAGAATGGTATTGTAAAACATGATAGGGAGACGCAAAGTTTTGTTTTGTTTTGTTTTGTTTTGTTTTGGTAGGTATTTGAGAATAGTTTCAGGTACCCGTGTGAGATATTCATTTGGTGTATCAGCGTGAATTTTGTCGAAAAACTTGTGAATGTTGGGGTGGAGAATTTCGGCACTTTATAGAATGTAGGTCTAGAGTCTGGTTATTTTACACGATTTCGGTTTCATAATGAAAAAGGAAGGCATCTTGCTTGGGAATTGATTTGATATAAATGTTTGGGCTTTTCATAATCTTCACATAAGCACAGTTATGTGCTTTATGCTCTGTATATTCCTGACAACCCTACAGTTCCTTGATTGTGGTTGAAGAGTGCGCTTTCTGGTTGATGAATACTGTTTCAAGGATCTTTGTGGAATATATTAACTAAATGCAATGAAAAGTTATATAAGTAATAAATAGCCTTAGGTAAGATGCATTTCCTAATGTTAACATTGTCATTGTTATGGTAATGTTAATGCTTGGGAGGGGATTTGTATTTTAATGGCCTGAATTATTGTGGTGCTTGGAATATGAGATATTAGATTTACCAGGATAGACTGAGTATATTCAGATTAAAAAAAAAAAATTCTAGTTGATCACTATTTTTCGAAGATATGTTACCTATAAAATAATTTTGGCATGTCATTTCATTTATAAGCTAAGGTTCTTCATAAAATGCTACTGAAGGGTTTGCATAGTACTAGGAATACTGGCGCATTGGAATTTTTTTTTTTTTTTGCTGATGGCTGGGATTAGGATTAGTAGTTTGAAAGTTAAACAATGGAATCATGGTTTCATGATTGATACATGAGGTTTTGTGAAAATTTGCAGCTTGGAGTCCATGAGTGGATTTTACGAATAACCATTTTCCTCCCTTATTCTTACATAGTGCAAAATCATCTTTTGGAAGGTAAAATCTTTGAGCACATTGTTGGTTCTGACTGGAAGCAAAGTGTTCAATCAAATCAATGGAAGGGGTTTTACTCTGACTTGTACAAATAAAAACTACCACACAGACATCATAAAGGCAACTTTTACAATTTGAGTTTGTTTTTTGTTTCTAAAACGTGTATTTTTCCGATAAGACCTTTATTTTGTGGCCTAAAATAAAACTGTACTTTTAATAAATTATATCCAGCAGTAGCATATTTAGAAATTTACCGGATGAGTTGTCGTTGGGGAAACTTTCAGACTGAATATTAAGTATTAAATCTTTAGATTTGTTATCCATGCGTATTGCAGATAGATCTGAGGAGAATTTACTTTCAGGAAAAAATGTAAGGTCTACTTGCAATATTTTCAGATTAGTTTTAATATATGCTTCTAGGCATCACATTTTAAGCAACTAGGTTTGTTAAAAAGTTACCTATTGCCCTACACCAACAGATTTCAATATCTTTTAAGTGGGTAGGATATAAAAAATGGTTTAGATAAAAAGCTTCTCTTGCCAGATATAATTCATTAAATAATCTTTGGAACTCTGGGTTGGTAAGGTATTAGAAAAAAAATTTTGAAATTTCTTTCATATCTCCTTAATTCTGGTGTTTATTTTTTTGTTTTGTTTTGTTTTTTTAATATCAGGACCTAGGGCTTGGGTTTGAAGCATTGTTTTGCTTCCTCCTAATAACTAAATTTCAACTAGGGACAGTATTTTCTCATGGGTTGACTAAAACCTGTTTTTTTTGGCATCTGGCTTAGTGATTATTTCCAAGTTACTATACTTCCCCTCGGCCAGTTTCCTAACTATAGTAAAATGGTAGTTGTAATACTTGCCACATCTTCACAGGATTGCTGTGCATTATGATTTGTAGAGAGCATCCTTCGATGAAAGGTGTGTCCAAGGTCTAAGAATTGTTAGTGAAATAAGTAGGTCATATTTTATAGGAAGTCAAATAGGAGGTTGTGAACTACTCAGTTCTTGACAAGTTGCAGTGGTGATGGTGGGATGAAAAAACCCAAATATATGCTATAGTTTGGGTAATAAAGCAGTACTTTTTTATTCTTATAAACTTGAGGGAGAGGGACAAGTAAAACATAGAACAAATTACAGGGTGATATTGTGTGTGTGTGTGTGTGTGTGTGCGTGTGTAAGTTAAGGATCTGTCAAACTCAAATGTTATAACACATTGTAAATTATGGGATGACTTTCCTCTTGATTTTTTTTCCAAAATGAAATAGTAGCATAAAATGTTATTTTACTGGACTCTAGGCCAACTGGTAATAGTAATGGAAATTTTAACTCTATGTTATAATTTTTTATTAAATGCTTTCTCATTTGCTCTCAATATTTCTTAACAATTACAATATTTTCAAACTTGAATCTTGGCCTTAAAGTGTTTTTTGCATTTGTGGATTCTCTAAAATAATATTTTTAAATGAATGAAACCTGTTACTGTATTCCTGGTAACTAGTATCAGGACCAGCTGGTTCCCTAAACCAGAATTCTGGTTTCCTCTCTTATATTTAACCCTTTACATTTAATCACTTAGAACTGACAATTTTCCCTCCTGAAAATTTCTTGATTCCATTTCCTTCCTTTCTCCTACTTCCACTGTCACAATTCTCTCCTCATTTCTCACCTGGATTACTGCAGTCATATTGATTGCTAACTTTTCTCATGCCCTTTATCCAGCATCCACATAGCTGCCTAGCAGTCTTTCTAAAGAGCAAATCTGATCACTTCACTCCCTAGCGTAAAAACCTTTCAATGGCTCCCCCTAGCAGCCTTCTTTAAAAGAGGCAGCAAAGTGAGGGTCATGAGCTCACATTTAGGATACAATCTGAACTGGGTTCCAGTTCTGTCTGCTACTTAAAACCTCTGTAACACTGACAAGTTATCTGACCTTCTCTTGCTCCTTCCCACAATTGGAAGAACCCCAACTCAAAGATTGTTGTGAGATTTTAAATAAGCTAATGCATGAAAGCATTTAGTAGGATCGCTGGCATGTAGCAAGTGCTCAAAAAATAAATGTTAGCTGGCTTGGGCTATAGGGTCCTCTACAGATACTTTATTTACCTCTTCTCGAGTTGCGTTGTTTGCCTTTCTCTCCCTTCATCATCAGTGTTCCATCCATATTTAAGAATTTGGATTTCCCTGCATGGGTTCAGCATTTTAATGCCTCCCTGTGCTGGAAAAATGCCTAGTCCTTAGTAGGTTATTATTAGAGATATAGGTCGGGGGCATTCTTAATTGATATACCAGACTGAGTTGGGTGCTCCTCTATACTGAATTGTGTCATGTCCGAAGATGTTGACTACTTGGTTGCAGTTTTCTTCTTCTTAATTATTATATATTCTTATACCTGGAAGCACTTAGCACATGGTAGGGACTCGGTAAAAAGGTTTTTTGAAGAAATGACTCATGGTACATTGAAACACTAATGCAATATGGTTCATGTAGGCAGAATTTGATAAATATATTTGACTTGGATTCTGGAGGGAATATGATTGTGAAGTGATTGTTTAAGTGTCCAAGGGACTTGATATTTTCAGCTACAGGGAATGTTACAGCCCCTGAGAACAACATTATAGCAAAGACTCTTAGATAAAAGTTCTTTTTGGAATATTAGAAAAACTACATTATATTGTAGTTTTACAAAAATGACAAGCTGAAATTTCACATTTTCTTTTTTCTGTGTGATTGTCAAGTGCTTCTCAAAAGGTTCCATTATTTTTAAGTGTTTTAAGTGCTTCTTAGATGCATGAAGATATACATTAAATTTTAGAACACTGCAGACTGCTTTGAAACCTTGCTACCTTTTTGGGGGATTCATGCCAGAACCAAATAATAAGTAAGCTGATCTGCAGGAAGACTCAGGTCTCATGGGTATATTACTTAAAAGGTAATTTCTCTGCTCTTCAGGTTCCACCTCTATAAAATAGGGAGTAATACTATTCTTTTACTTATATGACAGGCACACTGTGACTATCAATGATGTAAGGTAAAATATATGACATTTATATATTTTAAAGGCCAAATGAAACTATGTGAAAATGATTTGTAAATAATAAAAGCACACTGTACAAATATTTTAATTATTTTAAGTTTCTTCTAGTAACCTTTTATGGGCAGGGTTCAAGATGGACTTTCAGTACTACGTCCTGTGGTTTGTGGGTCATGTTTTAGGAAGACAGCAGTGTATTTAGTGAGAAGACCGCAACTCTTGAAATATGTGTTTTGGCATTTTGAACAGACATATTTGGTAAGTTATTGCTTGACCATAGATGTTGTCATAGAATCACCACCAACCTTTTAAGTTCTACTACTTATTGCTATCTTCTCTACTTGAATAGCCATGAAAATATAGGAATGTTGAATGCCAAAACTGCTACTGTTTCTCAGAGGCTTACCCTGCCCACAGTTCTGGATGCCCCCTTAGGCAT
>PVKH010044224.1:0-10627 GCA_004027955.1 Chaetophractus vellerosus | reverse complement strand
AGTAAGACTGAGATGATGGTCCTGGGTCAGGATTTAAGACTGCTACTGGATAGATTGGTACTGACATACCTGTAAACCAGTATGCTTATAAGGGTTTCTATGCTCCCTAGAAAAGAAAGCCAAGAACCTGCAATGAAAGCACAGGGAAGGGGTTGGGGGTGAGGCCAGTTTGTGCTACCAGCTTTAAGATTCATTTTCTTGATTCAGTAATCACATAGTTACTACAATCCTTTAATGGGTTTCTGGAATTTTGAGGAAGTTGGCTCTACCAGTTTTTTTTCCCTAGTTTTTCAATGATATGTGAACAGACAAAAACCTACAGTGACTTATGCTGCCATCTTGGTTGCCTAGAAGCAATCACAATAACATTATGTGCATTAAAATATTTTAAGGATATAAATTTTATTCTTTAGAAAAATCATTAGCAAAAGGAATTAGGTATGGGTCAAATAATCCAGTAGAATGAATACAATTTAATATTAAAAATTTGATCAAATAAAAAGACCCAAGACAGAAAAGTCAGAGTTTCAAAATTACATGACAAAAATTGAAACTAGCACAAAAATAATCATTATAAGAATAAGTGGACCAAACACATCAATTATAAGGCATAGTAGGGAGCAGGTGTAGCTCAAGTGGTTGAGTGCCTGCTTCCCACATATGACATCCTGGGTTTGTTTTTGTTGAAATGTAAGACAAAGAAGCCATCTTTCTTTTCTGTTTCCTGCTCCTAATCTCCCAACAAAATTCTTTTACTGTTAGACATGATATATTGGAATGCCACCAATAATGATTAAGCAAAAAATGTTAGTTATAAAATTATTGTTGTTAATTATCCTTTCTTCAACTTATATTATTTTAAAATACATTTAATGACTATAAAATTGATTTCAATCCTGATGACAAAAAACTTTTTCATGTTGATTTTGCAAGTAGGAAGCAAACCTTATTGAGGTGACATTGACCTTGAATGTTCTCTCATTTAGCTTAAACTGTAAGGTCCAAGTTATGAATAAATTGACATGGCTTTTTAATCTCTAAATAAGCATTTTTTTCAGTAATACTGAATTTTTCTTGAAGAGAAGAATTGTGCTTCCCAAAGTTCATTCAATATATAATATGATATTTTAAAATTTCTTTTCTGTACCATCATATTCTCTCCTTAAATTCTGCAGTGTAACAGTTTTTCTGGAATGAGTTGTTTCTAGAACTACATGAAAATTGAGTTTATTATCTTTAATTAATGAATGATTCACAAGAATGAATTTTCCTGGTTATATATAGAAGAAGTGAAGTTTTGGTCATTAAATTAAATTAAGCACAGCTTTTTCACTTTCTTCTCTCATGTTTCTTTTAATATAATAAAGGCCATTACATTAAAATGACAAATTGCACAATTATTGTGACTGGACTGAATGCAACAATGCATCTACTGTGTACATGAATTTAGTGACACTGAAAAACCTGACTGGAGGAACTCCATCATGTTTTCCTTGTGATGCCTCTAAAGTATCAATTAATCTATGCAATATTATGCAATATTCATCTCGTAGAAAGAGGTTAGTTGTATTGCAACAACCAAAGAAAAATACATGAAATTGTGGGTTTTACAAAAGTCTAATATAACATAGGTTTAGAAGTATTAAAAATATTTAATAATAAATCAGGATATTACTGAAAATACCGTGTGAAAAATATGTGAACACATAAGCATGCCTATATAAGTTTTACACACACAAAGGAAAATAATTGGAGGAAAATACATCTAAAGTTGGACATTTATGAATGATTTCCTTTTCTTCATTTTTTTCCTTTTCTTGCTTTAATTTTTGCATAATGAACAATGTTTACTCATACGATATAACACACTTTTAAATATAAAAATGTTTCTATTTGAAAAACGTTCTATTCCATCTGTAGTGGATAATGATCTGGACTTTCAGACATGTTAATTCTTTTTCTAGAAATAGCTTCCTTTAACCCAGTAATAAATTAGAACATCACAAAGGAATACCAAAATATACTTCTCAACATTACGTGGCTACTAAGAGGAAGTCAAGTGTATGTAAAAAACCTACCCCAGAGATTATTCCTTTGGCCTCTGAAATGACCAAATGTTGCATTATGTAATCCTCAATATAGGAGGTGCCATGGCATTATCAGGGTGAATGATAAAGGATATTCTCCTCTGCTTGTGTTTACAGTAGCTCCCTGGTATATTTATGAGACATAATTTCTAGGTTAACCTTCTATTTTTTAACCAGAATTTGATAAAAAATTTTAGCTTGCTTTATTTTACTTTAAAAAAAAAAAACAGAAACTGAAAATACATGCCTGAAAAATTAAGCAAAAGTTATCTCAATGGAAGCAAATATTATATCATAGAAATTTCAGTTTCCTAAATGGTTTGAATGTTTTATTTGTGAGACAAACTTGAGGTTGACAAATTTCTAAACAGGAAATGCTGTAGGAAATTTTTCACCAGCTTTTGCTCATGGTAAGTACTAATCTCAAAATTAGAGTGTTTTAGTTTATGTTAAAAAATGGGGATATTATTAGGAGAGTATGTATATACATACACATATCACACTGGCCTTACTTAAGTAAGTAATGTCCTGATTTATAAAGATGGAAAAAAAAATTGATGGACTCAGTATTCAAAGTACCTATATTCAAAATATATTTTTGGAGGATATTTGATTTATCTGTTAAACAACATATATTTTGAAAATTAATAGTAATGAGTCATCGATAATATTAATGCACAGCAGTAAAGTAGCTTCCTAAGGTTTTAATTTCTGATCTGCAACTTGTGTTAAATAATATCGGATGCAAAAGAACAGGAAAAGACACATGAATCTCTCTTCGATTGTTTATAATATATCTAGTACCTTCATCTGATTTTCTGAAATTAATTTTAAGTAGTAACATATTGTCATGACATTGCTCCTTGGACTCAAATAATCTTGGTAGAATCACAGAGCCAATAAAACTTAATTGTTGTGATTCTGGATAAGTTATTTTCTATGCCATTTTTCTCATATAACCTGTGTACAAAAATAGTACTTATAGTATAATATTTTCATCTGGATAAATGTGTTAATAAAATGTCAAATTCATTCTAATTATGCAATATATATGAATCTCTATTATATACAAATGATGATTTATACCTAATTTGTGTTTGGCAGGGAAACATATTTAAGTCACATTTTGCACACAATCCTTTACTATAAATTTCTAGTATCACAAAATTATTTTTCTAACTTATGTAGATCATTCTTACAAACAAAAACTCTTTTGAAGCCATTCATGCAAAATATAACATTTGATTTATGAACAGTTTACAACATTTGAATGCTATCATGGGAAGTAGGAACAACACAAATGAGCCTAACTTCATCCTTATGGGATTGACAGACTCGGAGGAGATCAGGTGAATCCTCTTTATGTAATTTCTCCTGATATACCTGATTACAGGGTTCGGGAATGCAGGGATGATACCGACAATTCTCCTGGATCTCCAGCTTCACACCCCCATATATTTTTTTCCTCAGTCATCTGTCATTTCTTGACCTCAGTTACTCAACGGTCATCACCCCTAAAACTTGAGAATTTACTGACATCCAACAAATATATTTCATTTATGGGCTGCTTCACACAGATGTCGTTTTTTTTTTTTTCTTCGTGGCTACCACGGAATTTTCTTCTCTCTCTTCAGTGGCCTATGTCTGTTATGTAGCTATCTGCGATCCTCTTCACTACCCAATTGTTATGTCCACGAAAGTCTGCCGAGCCCTCATCACTGGGTCCTAGGTGATTGGTTTTACTGAGTCATTAGTCAATGTTAATTTCACGAGAACTTTGCATTTCTGTGAGTCCAGTACAATCTATCACTTTTTATGTGGCATATTCCCAATTTTAGCCCTGTCCTGCACTGACACTTGTGACACTGAAATCATGATATTCATTCTCTCTAGTTTAAATGTAATGATGTCTCTTATCAAAATCTCTGTCTTATGGATCCATTCTGCCTACTATCCTGAAAATTAATTCCACTTCAGGAAGGCCCAAAGCCTTCTCTACTTGTGCTTCCCACCTCCTGGGGGTCACGATATTTTATGCCACTACAATTTTTACTTATTTAAAAAAAATCCTCCACATCCCTCCATGGGAAAAGATCAAGTGACCTCTGTGTTTTATACTGTAGTGATCCCCATGCTGTATCCACTCATTTATAGTCTTAGGAAGAAAGAAGAGAAAAATGCTCTCAGAATCAAGAACAAGAGAGAGGGCTCCAGGCAATTTTATTTAATGACAGGGATGCTGAACAATTAAGTATATTTTTTATTTCTTTTCTATTTGGGTATTTACTTGGTCTCTCTCTAAACAGAGTATCATCTTTCAAAAAATAGTTGGCATTCCTTTCAAGCCATCCTATACTAAACCATGCATGATCTGTAACATTTACAAGGATATGTTTTCAAAAATCTAACTTATAAATAGGATCCATTAAAATCTGTGATTTTAGCATGTGCTTTTTAGAGCAAATATTATATAAAATATATATGTATGTATACATATATATTTGATGTTATATCTTAAATTGTATCACAGAAATCCCTAATAGATGCTCCATTCTTAGTAGTTTTGTTCAAGATCTTCTAGACTAACCTTATGCATATGTGGATGTATATTTTAATGTATATAGGAAGTTTTTGTCATTTTCTTTTTCTGCTTTACAGCATTCATTTTCCACTCATTATAACCTTTTTAATCTTTGTCCTTTAAATTTTGGAGATGGATGTTTCCTTGCTAAATGTGTTAATTTAAGAATCTCATCTTCCAATGCTTTAAGACCTCAAGTTTTGGAAATTCATGAGATTAAATATTTTCTTGTAGTGATATCTCTTTTGTGTGTAGCAGCTAACCGTGTGAAAACCTCCTATTCTGTGCTATGTCAACAAGCTTCAGCACCTACTATTTCTTTGTTTAATTTTGGTATGATTAAAATAATCATTTCCTTTTTCCTGATTTCCACAAGTTTATGTTCTTTAAAAAGAAATAAATTATTTATGTAAACTACTGGCTTATTTATTTTGAAAATTTTAATGGAGAAAATTTGCAAAGCTAAGAATTGGTAATGAACCCCAACTTGTTAATACCCCATAATTTTTAATCTGTTTGATTGCTAAAATTTCCTTTCCAAAATTCCTCTACATAATCTAGAATAGCAATTTTAATGTTGTCTATTATTTAAAGTTTATTTAAGAAAATGTGTTTACTTCATTATCCTGCATTTGACTATGTGCATTCAAACTTAAATAATGGGTATTTACATAAAATTTCTGCATTCAAGTGATTTGTGTACTATTGACTTATATTAAGATTTGCTTTGTAGAATTATATTTGTTCATTTTCTTAAAAGATTTTAAAGAGTAAAATAAATTTAAACTTCTGTTTGGGGAATAAACCGTTAATGACTTTTTACTAGTTCATCACCATTAATTAATTTATTCAGATATTGATATTTGCATTATTTTTTCCACATTCTGAATTTATATGAAACTTTTCATTTATCATATATAATATCTATTTAAAGTATTGTATTATACTTATTTTCTTCCCATCTCTATATTGTCCAGAATCTATATTTATTGCAATGCCTTTTAGCTTTGTATGTAATTAGAGGTGTCTTTGATAAGCATTTATTTTCTAATAATGTATTTTTAAACTAATCTCTCAAGTTGTACATGCATTGTGTCCTTTCTTATGTTTATAATTTGTATACATTTTCTGGTCATTTTTATGAACTGTGTTTGCACTGCTTTCATTAATGTACATTTCTATGATTTAGGAATTGGATGCAGTTGGATTTTGTTGGCAATGTTGGCCAAAAGATTCTCTAATTTTTCAGACAGAAATAAGTTCAGGAAATGCTATGATTTACCCTGTCCTCTTATAATATATTCTGGAACACATTTATGATGTCATTAAATAAATGTAATATAAACTTTGGGAAATGTGGAAATACTAGGTAATTTGCACTGTCTCTTAATTTTCCTTATTTATATCACTGCATATCATATTTTATGTAAGATGTGGTCCAAAGTATTTTTAAGACAAAATTCTTTGGTTCACGATGATATGGTGAAATTCTATGTATTGTAAAATTTGAACTAGTTAAATAATGAAAAAGAAAATAAGACTGGAATAGAGCATGACAAAATATGAACAATAGCTTTTGTTTGCAAATAATCGATGTTATAATAATATTGGTAAAAAATAGACTATATTTACTCAGGCCCTACTGAATGCCAGACAATATTCAAAGGCCTTTAAATATATAATGAATATAGTTTACCTTCACAAGATAAATCTCAGGTATCTGCTTACATCATCTGTAATTTAACGTTCGGTAATGAAAAAGTATCCTGCTATTGTTTAATCAGACTTAAACCTTATCCTGGCATGTTTCTATATCACAAACCTCACATCAAATCCATGACTTTATCATATTGATTCTTTGTGCAGAATATATTTGACATATGACTATTTCTCAACACATCCTCTGCTACCGGTTTGGTCCAAAATTTCATCTCAGTCTTTATAAATTATTGCTGACCACATGAAGATTAAAAATCTGAATTTTGTAAAAGCCTTCAGATTCAATATGATCATGCCTTAATCCTTACTTGTTTGAACTCATCCTTTAAGATTGTGTCTGTCATGTTCTCTTTGGTGTGGCCACACTGAACTCTTCACAATTCACTATACACATAAGTTCTGCTGCAGCCTGGAATTTTTCCATTTTCTCATCTTCCTGAGATTCCCTTCCCCCAGTTAACTGCATGGATCTTTTCTCATTCCCTTCCTTGCCAGACCATGGCTTACCACCCTATGTGAACCTGCACCTACCCAATCCATTGTTATTGTTGCATTGGTTTTTCATGGCCGTTACCTCATCTAACATTTAATATATTTTGCTTATGCCTTTGAGTGAAGGAATTTTGCCAGTTATGTTCAAGGCTGTATCTCCAGGACACAGAAGAGTACCTCAGTAAATGTATTTGAATGACTGAATTTTGCAGATAATGAAATGGGTTTGGAGATTACATAGCTTGTTTATGACCAGCCAACATGTTAAAGGACAAGCTCCAATTAGAACCCAGACAGTGTAACTTTAGAACTCAAATCCTTAATCACTACTCTCTGGTATAACTGTTTTTCTATAAAAGTATACTATGCTTATCAGAATTGAAAAATATAATACATTTCATTATTATATTAAAAAGCATTGACAAAAAATAGGAATTTTTGATGTGAGTAGTTGCTGGTAGACTTCTTTAGATTTGCTAAGAGAAGACAGTGTAATTTTGGAGATAGCTGCTGTATCTTCTCAAACATGCCTTCATTGTCTTTTTCACAGAAAGAAAGAACTCTGTAAAGGAAAGAACAATATATCAAGTGATATTATTGTGCTATAGAGAGAGTCAGAGAACCTGTATTAGTTAGGTAAGTCTGCCCTGGTATAAGAAAGGGCATCAAAAATGTGGTAGCTCAGAAAGTGTCATCCTTGAATGTAACAGTGCAGACTTTCATTGCCTAGGGTTTGTGAGTGGCTCTTTTCCATGATGTAATCCTGGGACCCTGGTTCCTTCCATGTTGTTCCTCTACTATCTCCATACTTGTTCTTTTCTACATGGGTGAAGAGGTTTCACATAGCACTCTGTTCACACTACAGTATGAGGCAAAAGAGAGATTTTTACATTTGAAAACCAATTTCCAAATTGTTTTCATTCAGGAAGGTTTTAAGGAAAGATTCAATTTCTCTAAGAGTTAATAGTATTATTCAGGTTACCCATTTCTTCTGAGGTGAACATTTTAAGGAATTGTTCATTTCCTCTAAATTGTAAAAGTTGGCAACAAAAAGTTGTTCATAACATTTTCTTACTGCCCTTTAAACATCTGACTGTGACTATAGGTGATTTTCTTACATTAATTCCTTACATTTGTAATTTTTCTCTTCATTTTTAATAGTTATAGGCATGCTTAATTTATCATAGTCTATCCAATATAATATCCAACAGAACTTATAACATTAGAACCATAAAGTAGTAGATATTCAATTCTACTTTCCCAATGTGTTATTTCTGTGATAAATTTTACTTTTCTAAATTGTTTAATCCCACTAATTCATCAACCTAGTTTTGCTTTCAGCAATTACTTTTAACACAATTAAAATTTAAAAAACAAGTATTTGATATATTTAATTTCCATTTTTACATTTTCATTGTCATTTATGTCTATGTTTAAGCCCAAGTGTCCTCATGTTATCATATACCTGCCTGGATAATATTTAAAGTATAAGTCTGCTGGCAAAAGTTATTTCTTTGTTTGTATGCATGTGCATGTGTTTACTGATTTTCCTAAAAAGTCTGTATTTTGTGTTTATATTTGAAAATTATTTTCAGTGAGTATTGAATTCTGGAATGAGTTTTTATCTTTCAGTACTTTAAATATGTTTTTCCATTTTTTCTGACATGACTCATTTAGACAGCAAATTTCTTATAATAATTAAGTTTTTTTCTTCTGTGTGTGCAATGTATTTTCCCTTGACTGCCTTCATAATTGTATACTTACCTTTGTTTTTCAGCAGTGTATCTGATGAACCTAGGGGTGTCTTATGGTCATTGGATTTGCTTTTTTATTTATCCATTCTGGGGGTTTGCTGACATTTGTGGCCATATGATTTGATGTATTTCCTTATTTTTGGAAATGTCTTGGCTATTATCTCTTTAAATATTGTTTCTGCTCCATTCCTTTTCTATTGTTGTTGTTGAACTCTAGTCACATGTTAAACTGTTTGACATCGTCCCACAGCTATTGAATAATTTTTTCCCACTTTTTGTTTTTTCTTTACCTTTCTCTTTGGTTAATTCCTATTGACTCATCTTCAATTTCATTGATTTTTTTCTTAGCTATACTCACTATACTGATGTCCCTGTTGAAGGGATTCTTTGTTTCTGATATTGTGCTTGTGTGTTTGTGTTCATTTTAAAATTTTATTTCTACCATTTCATTAGATACTACCTTACAGTATCTGTTTCTCTGATGAAATATTTCATGTCCTTGTGCATGTTGTTTATCTTCTCCACTAGATATTTTAAACTAGTAATTGTCACTGTTCTTTAGCCAAAAACCACCAAGAATACCTGTGGCCCAAAAACATGGCTTTATTACTCAATGCTGTAAGGAAGAACACAAGTCATAGGGAAATGTGCAATTTTTAAATAAGAGGTTATGAGAAAGAGACTATGATAAGATTTATGCTTTGGCTAGATACTTAGGGGGAGGAAATAAAAAAGCAGAGATCTGCTATAGATTGGATTCAGTCAGAAATCAGGAGGAACTCTATGATTAAGTATTTCAATTTATCTTATCTATCATTAGAGCTGTCTAAATTAAGGTTAAAGCTGTAGTTGGAAAAGTAATAGAAGTCCCTCATTTGGTAACAGAGGAGAATGTTTGTTATTTTGTGGGTTACATGGAGACCTTGTCAGGAGATCTCCCAGCCTATCCCCAATCATTCTCATGAACACTTGGTAGATACTTGCAAAGAAGACAGAGAGTGAAAACAAATGCCTTGATTCTAGTTTTTCTGCTTTTCCCAAATGACACTGTAGCTCACACATAGCTTTAACTATTCTTTGAGATTTAGCTGATGTCTTCCTACCTGCTTATATGATGGCCACCTCTTTCTCTCATCTTCTGACAAAGTTGGAACTGTTCAATTATACCATCTCCTCTGAGGTTCTTGTCCTTCCTTTGAATTCAGATTACTCTGATGTTTGTGAACTCAGCTTTCTGGTGGGCTCATGAAAAACTTTTTTTCTATGATTATCTGGCTTTTTAAAAATTGTTAGGTTGTTGTGATGTGTTTTTTATTTTTATTTTTCCAGATTTCTTCATCCTAAGTAGAAGTGGACATTCTATATTCTTTTCAAAATTGTATCAAGTGCAATGGCTTCAAATATGTCCATGTGGATAAGTGCACACTTGCCTTTAAATATTTTTCTGAGATTCTAGTTCTGTACCTTGAAAATGTAATGAAATCTCAGAATCATTATAGTTATACATTATAGTTATACATTTCATCCACTTTACCTTTTCAATGTTCTTCCTTTTAACCTTCTTCCTCCATTTCTTTCTCCTTTTCTTCTTATCTTTAAATGTCTCCTCCTCCTCCTCTTCATCCTCTTCCTCCTCATCCTCCACCTTATACTTTTACTTCTATTCTTTATGTCTTTATCTTATGTCACTCAGGAAAATACCCTGCAATTCTTTATGTATCAACAAACTGAATGATTTGCCAAATCTAATGGAAACCAATTCTTCCCTACTTCTTTTTTTATTTATTTTTTATATATCTATCTATATTTTTATGACACATTGATTACATAAATGTTACACAGAGATTCAGGAGTACCCATATGCCACCCCCCACCCCTCCCACAACAACCCACATACACATCCCTCAGTGTGACATAATACCTCTGATAGATATACACATTTTGGGGCTTTGCTATCACAGTTCCAGCTGTAGATGACCCTCTCTCCCATACAG
>PVKH010044223.1:0-10634 GCA_004027955.1 Chaetophractus vellerosus | reverse complement strand
GACCACTCCACTCTTGGCACCCACAACCCCCCTCACAGGTCCAGTGGTGAGGCCGCTGGTCTCCCTTCCCCCTCTCCCAGGAGTGCACTCCCACCCCTGTGTTACCCGCTGGGACAAAGAGAACCCAGGATTTTATGCTGCACGACTCAACTCACACTCCAGCTGCCTCCAGACCGATGGAGCCAATATTCCTGTGCCCCATGCTCCCCGCAAAGACCGCGCTCCTCCGCTCCTGCTCCCATTCAGCCACCCCCTACCTGAGAGCTGCTGAGTGCAAACCTACCTGAACCAGTGTTTTGATATTGAGTAAAAACAAGTCCATAGCTGTCAATAAAACCAATACCTGGCTTATTTTTCAAAAAGGGGTAGATACTGCATTCACAACATGTTAGGAAAAACCTGTGTTTTGACATTTTTGTACATGAAAACAAGTGCATAGCAAACAATGAAGCCAGTATCTTTTAGTTTTCAAAACTGAAGAATATACTGCATTCACAGTGAGTTATTTAAAACCAGTGTATTGACATTGAATGTATGGGAAACCAAATGCATAGCAGTTAATGAAACCAGATCTTATTAGTATTCAGAACTGAAGGACATACTTCATTCACAGAGCATTAAGTACAACCAGTGTTTTGAAATTGACTGTAAGTGAAAACAAGTGCTTTGCAGTCAATGAAACACATATCTGGCATAGTTTTCAAAACTGAAGAATGTATTGCATTAACAGGGATTAGGTAACACCAATGTTTTAACATTGAGTAGAGGTGAAAATATGTTTATTGCAGTGAATGGAACAAGTATCTGGCTTTGTTTTCAAACTGAAAGAACATATGACATCCACAGAGTGTTAGGTAAAACTAGTGTTAAGACATTGATTGTAATTGAACAAAAGTTAATAGCAATCAGATAATCTAGGATGTGGCTTAGTTTTCAAAGCATAAAATGTAATGAATTCACAGAGAGTTAGGGTGAACCAGTGTTTTGATATTGAATGTAAGTAAAAACAAGCCCATAGCTGTCAATGAAACCAATATCTCTCTTATTTTTCAAAACAGAATTAGATATTGCATTCACAAAATGTTAGGTAAAACAAGTGTTTTGACATTGAGTGTAGGTGAAAACAAGTGTATCACAGTCATTTAAACCAGTATCTTTCTTAGTTCACAAATAAAAGAAAGTACTCATTGACAGATCATTAGTAAAACCATATTTTGACATTGACTTTAAGGGAAATTAAGAGCATAGCAGTCAACGAAGCCAGTATCTCACTTAATTTTCAAAACCAAAGAAAATACTGCATTGACAGGGAGTTTGGTAAAACCAAACTAATTTAAAAATGTGTGCAGTAGTCAATGAATCCAGTATCTTATTTGTTTTCAAAACTGAGGAACATACTGCATTCACAGAGTGTTAGTAAAACAAGTGTTTTGACATTGACTGTAAGTAAAAAAAGTCCATATTAGTCAATGGAAAAATTATCTGTCATAGTTTTCAAAACTAAAGAACATACTGCATTCACAGAGAGTTATGAAAAACTGGTGTTTTGACATTGTTTGTATGTGAAAAAATTGCATAGCAGAGAAATCAGTATGTGGCTTAGTGTTTGTATCTGAAGAACAAAGTGCATTCACAGTGCATTAGGTTAAACCAGTGTTTTGACATGGAGTGTGAGTGAAAACAAGTTCATAGCAGTCAACAAAACAAGTATTTGTCTTAGGTTTTGGAAATGAAGAACATCCTACATTCACAGAACATTAGATAAAACCAGAGTTTTGGCATTGATTGCCTGTGAAAACAAGTGCATAGCAGTCAATGCAATCAGGATCTCAGTTAGTTTTCCAAGCCAAAGAACATAATCATTTCAGGGAGAGTTAGGGAAACCAGTGTTTTGACTTTGACTGTAAATGAAAACAATTTCATAGCAATCAACAAAACCAATATCTGGTTTAGTTTTCAAAACCAAAGAACATACTGCATTCACAGAGTATTAGTGTTTGACATTGACTGAAAGAGAAAACAACTGCACAGAAGTCAATAAAAGCACTATCTGGCTTATCTTTAAAAAATGAAGAACATACTGCATTGACACAGCTTTAGTAAAACCAGAGCTTTGACATTGACTCTATATAAAAACAAGTGCATAGCAGTAAATAAAACAGTATCAGCTTAAATTTAAAACCAAAGATTTTCACAGAGCCTTAAATAAAACCAGTGTTTTGACATGAACTGTAAGCAAAAACAAGTGCACAGTAGTCAATGAAAACAGATTCTGGCTTAGTTTTCAAATATAAAAAATATATACTGCATTCACAGAGGGATAGGTAAAACCAGTGTGTTGATGATGACTGTCAGTGAAAACAAGGGCATAGCATTCAATGAAAACACTTTTTGTCTTGGTTTTCAAAAGTGAATTACATATTGCTTTCAGAATGTTATATAAAAGCAGTGTTCTGACATTGATTGTAAGTGAAAACAAGTGCATAACTTTCAGTGAAACCAGAAATTGGCCTAGTTTTCAAAACCATAGAACATACTTCATTAACAGAGAGTTAGGTAAAACCAGTGTTTTGACATTGACTGTAAGTGAAAACAAGGGCATAGCATTCAATGAAACCACTATTTGACTTAGTTTTCAAAACTGAAGAACATACTGTTTTCAGAAAGTCAGGTAAAAGCAGTGTTTTGACACTGATTTTAAGGGAAAACTAGTGCATAACATTCAATGAAACCAGGATCTCACTCAGCTTTCAAAAACAAAGGATATTAGTCATTAACAGTGTGCTAAATAAAACCAGTGTTTTGACTTTGTAAGTGAAAACAAGTGCATAGTAGCCAGTGATACCAATATCTTGTTTAGTTTTCTAAAATGAAGAACATATTGCATTCACAGAGCATTAGGTAAAACCAGGGATTTGACATTGACTGTAAGTGAAAACAAGTGCCTAGCAGTCAAGGAAAGAGTAATATTAATTGTTTTCTAAAACTGAAGAACATACTACATTCACAAAGCATTACATTAAACCAGTATTTCTTCTTTGAGTGTAGCTGAAAGAAGTTCATGGAAGTCATATAAACCAATATCATGCTTAGATTAAAAAAACAGATACCTTTACTGCCTTAAAGAATGTTAGTTAAAGCCAGTGTTTTGATATTGTTTGCAACTGAAAACAATTGCATAGAAAACAATTAAATCAGTATCTTTTAGTTTTCAACACTGAATAATATACTGCATTCACAGTGCAATAGGTAAAATCAGTGTTTTGACATTGACTGTAAGGCAAAAAAGTACATAGCAGTCAATCAAACCAGAATCTTATTAGTTTTAAAACCAAAGAAAATACTTCATTCACAGAGCGTTAGGCAAAACCAGTGATTTAACATTGATGGCAAGTGTAAACAAGTACATAGCAGTCAGTAAAACACGTATCTGGTCTATTTCTTAAAACCAAAGAACATAATGCATTCACAGAACGTTAAGTAAAACCAGTGTTTTGACACTCAGTATAACTGAAAACATGTCATATGAGTAAATGAAACTAGTATCTAGCTTTGTTTTCAAAACCAAAGAACATATGGCATTCAAAGATTGTTAGGTAAAACCAGTGGTTTGACATTAATTTTATGTGAAAAATAGGACATAGCAGTCAAAGAAACTAGTATGTGACTTAGATTTCAAAACTGAAAACATAGTGAATTCACAGAGAGTTAGGTTGAACCAGTGTTTTGATATTGAATGTAAGTAAATACAAGCCCAGAGCTATCAATGAAACCAAGGATACTGCCTTCACAGAGTGTTAGGTTAAACCATTTTTTTGACATTGTAATTGAAAACAAGTGCATCACCATCATTAAACTGGTATCTGACTTAGCTTTGAACACTGAAGAACATACTGCATTCTGAGAGTGTTAGGTTAAACTGGTGATATGAAATTGACTGTCAGTGATAACCATGCATAGCAGTCAATGAAACCAGTAACCTATTAGTTTTCAAAACAGAATATCATTCTGCATTCACAAACCAGTGTCTTCTTATTGACTGTAAGTGAAAACATGTACATATCAGTCAAAGGAACCATATTTTGGTTTAGTTTTCAAAACTGAAGGACATACTGCAATCATATAGTATTAGGTTAAACCAGTGTTTGGACTTTGAGTGTAACTGAAAAAAGTTCATTGCATCAATGAAACCAATATCTGGCTTAATTTCAAAGCAGAAGTTCATGCTGAATTCAAGACATTTAGGTAAAATCAGTGTTTTGAATGTAACTGTTAGTGAAAACAAGTGCATAGAAGTCAGTGAAACCAGTATCAGGATAAGTTTTCACCACTGAAGGTCATACTGCATTCAGAGAGCTTAGGTAAAGCCAGTGTTCTGACATTGATTGTAAATGAAAACAAATAATTAGTAGTCAATGGAACCAGTGTCGGGCTTAGTTTTCACCACTGAATAGCATACTACATTCACAGAGTGTTTGAAAAAACAGTGTTTGGACACTGATTGTAAGTTAAAACAAGTACATAGCAATGAATAATCCCAGTATTTGGCTTAGTTTTCAAAACAGAATAACATGTTTATTTCAGGTTGCAGTAGGTAAAACCAGTGTTTTGATAGTGACTGGAAGTGAAAACAATTTCATAGCAGTCATGAATTCAATATTGGCTTTACTTTTCAAAACAATATAACATATTGCTTTCAGAGAGTGTTAGACTAAACCAGTGTTTGACATTGACTGAGAGCAAAAACAACTGCACAGCATTCAATGAAAACAGTATCTGGCTTATTGTTCAAAACTGAAGAAAATACTGCAATGACAGAGCTTTAGTAAAACCAGAGCTTTGTCATTGTCTTTATGGGAAAATAAGTGCCTAGCAGTCAACAAACAAGTATCTGGCTTAGTTTCCAAAACCAAAGATCATACTGTATTCACAGAGCCTTAGATAAAACCAGGTTTTTTACATTGGCAATAAGAGAAAACAAGTGCATAGCCTATAAATAAGCCACTAATTGGCTTAGTTTTCAAAACTGAAGAACATACTGCATTCACAGAACATAAGATAAATCCAGTGTTTTGACAATGAATGTAAGTGGAAACAAGTGCAAAGCATTAAATAAAACCACTATGAGCTTAGTTTTCAAAACCAAAGAATATACTGCATTCACAGAGAATAATGTAACACCAAATTTGAAATGATTTTGAGAGAAATCAGTGCATAGCAGTGCATAGATTTTAAAACTAGGGTTATACTGCTTTCACAGGGCATTAGGTAAACTAGTGTTTTTGCTTTCAGTGTAAGTGAAAAGTTGATAGAAGTCAGTGAAACAATTAATTGGCATAGTTTTCAAAAATGGAGAACATACTGCATTCACAGAGAACTAGGTAAAATGACAGGTTTGACATTGACTGTAATTGAAAACAGTTGCATAGCACTGAATATAACCACTTTTGGCATTGTTTCCAAAACACAAGAACATAATGCATTCACAAAGAGTTAAGTAAAACCAGTGTTTTGACTTTGATTTTACATGAAACCAATTGCATAGAGTCAATGTAATCAGTATCTTATTTATTTTCAATGTGGAAGAACATATTGTCATCACAAATGATTCAATTAAACCACTCTTTTAACTTTGAGTGTAATTCAAAACAAGTACATAGCAGTCAATGAAACCAATACCTGGATTAGATATAAAAACACAAGTACATACTGCATTCACAGAGTGTTAGGTAAAACCAGTATTTTGATATTGACTGTAAGTGAAAACAAGTGCATAGATGTCAATGAAAAGATTATCTGGCCTGTTTTTCAAATCTGAAGTACATACTGCATTCACAGAGTGTTAGGTAAAACAAGTGTTTTGACATTGACTGTATTTGAATACAAGTGCATAGCAGTCAATGAAACCAGAATATTATTAGTTTTTAAAACTGAAGAACATACTGCTTTCCCACAGCATTAGGTTAATCCAGTGTTTAGATTTTGAGTGTAAATGATAGAGTTCATGACACTCAAATAAACTAATATCATGCTTAGATTTCAAAACAGATATCCTTACTTTCTTACAGAGTGTTAGGTAAGGCCAGGGTTTTGACATTGTTTGTAGGTGAAAACAAGTCCATAACAAACCAAGAAACCAGAATTTTTCATTTTCAAAACTGAAAAACATACTGCATTCAGAGTGCTTTAGATAAAATAACTGTTTCGACATTGATTGTAAGGGAAAACAAGTGCATCACAGTCAATGATAACAGAATCATTTTGGTTTTCAAAACCAAAGAACATAGTGCATTCACAGAGCATTATGTAAAACCAGTGTTTTGACATTGACTGTAAGTTTAAACAAGTTCATAGCAGTCAATGAAACACATACCTGTGGTAGTTTTTAAAACAAAAAACATGCTGCATTCACAGAACATTAGGTCAAACCAGTGTTTTGACACTCAGTATAAATGAAAATAAATTCAGAGCAGTCAGTGGAACAAGGATCTGGCTTTGCTTTCAAAACCAAAGTACATATTGGCATTCAAAGAGTGTTAAGTAAAACCAGTGTTTTGACATTGATGGTAAATAAATAAAAGAGTATATCAGTCAAAGAAACTAGTATGTGACTTAGTTTTCAAAACTGAAACATAGTGAATTCACAGATAGTTAGTTTCAACCAGTGTTTTGATATTGAGTGTAATTAAAAATCAGTCCATACTCAATGAAACCAATATTTGACTTGCTTTTCAAAACAGAAATAGATACCACAATCACAGAATGTTAGGTCAAACCACTGCTTTGACATTGACTTTAAATGAAACATGTGCATTGCATTCAATGAAACCATTGTCTGGCTTAGTTTTCTAAAAAGAAAAATATACCACATTCACAGAGTATTAGGTAAAGCCCATTTTATCTGAAAACAGTATGTAGTTTAGTTTTCAAAAGTGAAAAAAATACTGCATTCACAGAGCATTAGGTAAAAACTGGGTTTTTATATTGATTGTAATTTAAACCAAGTGTATAGCAGTCAATGAAAGCAGTATCTTGCTTTGTTTTAAAAATGGAGGAACACACTGAACTCACAGAGCTCTAGGTATAAGTGAAAACAAGAGTGTCAAAGTGAATGGAACCAACATCTGCCTTATTTACCATGACTGATAAACATACTGCATTCACAAAATGTTAGTTAAAACCAATGTGTGATATAGACTGCAAGTGAAAATGAGTAGGGAGCAGACAATGAAACCAATATCTGGCTTAGTTTTAAAATTTGAAAAACATATTGCATTCACAGAACATTAAGTAAAACCAGTGTGTTTACATTGAAGGTAAGTGAAAACAAGTTCATAGTAGTCAATGAAAGAAGTGTCTGGTTTCCTTTTCAAAATCGAATAAGGGACTGTATTCACAGAGCATGAAGTATAAACAGTGTTTTGACATTGACTGAAAGTGAAAATAACTCCATAGTAGTCCATGAAACCAGTATCTGGTTTAGATTTCAGAGGTGAAGAACATACTGCATTGACAGAGCATTAAGAAGTAAAATCAATGCTTTGACATTGATTGTAAGTGAAAAGAAGTGCATAGCAGTCAATGAAACCTGCATCTGGTTTAGTTTTCAAAACTGAAGAACATAATGGACTCACAGAGCATTGGGTCAAACCAGTGTTTGACATTGTTTGTGACAGAAAACCAGTGCATAACAGTGAAGGAAACCAGGATCTGGCTTAGGTTTCAAAACTGAAGTATATACTTCATTCATAGAGTGTTAGATAAGTCCAGTATTTTGACATCAATCATTAATGGAAACAATGATTCCAGTATCTTGCTTAGTTTTCAAAGAGAATATTCATGCTTTCCCAGAGCATTAGGTAAAACCAGTGTGTTGACATTGAGTGTAAGTGAAAACAAGTGCATAGCAATCAATGAAACCAGTATTTGGCTTAGTTTTCAAAACCAAAGAACTTACTTCAAACACAGAGCATCAGGTAAAACCTATGTTTCGACATTGAGTGTAATTGAAATCCTAGTGCATAGTAGTCAATGAAAACAGTATTTGGCTTAGTTTTCTAAGATGAATAACATACTGCACTCACATAGCAGTAGTTAAACCAATGTTTTGAAATTGTCTCTAAGTGAAAACAAGTGCATAACAGTCAATGAAATCAGTAACTGTCTTAGTTTACAAAACTGCATAACATACTTTATTCACAGAGAATTAGGTGAAACTGGTGTTTTGACATTTATTGTAAGTGAAAACAAGTGCATCACAGTTAATAAAACAAGTATCTGACTTAGTATCCAAAACTGAAAAAAATACTGAATTCACAGAGATTAGGTAAAACCTGCATTTTGGAATTCAGTGTAAGTAAAAAATGTGCATAGCTGTCAAGGAATCCTGTACCTAGCTTAGTTTTCAAAACTGAAGAACATAGTGTATTCATAGAGCGTTAGGTAAAACCAGTGTTTTGACATTGACTGTAAGTGAAAATGAGTGCATAGCAGTCAATTATACCAGTATCTCATTTGTTAAAAACTAAAGAATATTCTGCATTCACAGGGTGTTTGATAAAATGAGTGTTTTGATATTGATCATAAGTGAAAAACAAGTTCAGAGCAGTCAACATAACCAGTTTCTTTCTTCATTTTCAAAGAAAAGAACATACTATGTTCACAGAGTGTTACATAACCAGTTTTCAAAACTGAAAAAAAATATATATTTTCTTAGCTGTAAGTAATACTGTGTTTTTTCATTGACTGTAAGTGAAACCAAGTGCATAGCAGTCAATGAAACCAGTATCTGTCTTAGTTCTCAAAGGTGAAGAACATATTGCATCCACAGAGGATTAGGTAAAAACAGTATTTTGACATTGATTGTAAATGAAAACAAGTGCATAACTGTCAATGAAACAAATAATTGACTTACTTTTCAAAACAGAAGAACATATTGCATTCACAGTATTTTAGGTAAAACTAATGTTTTGATACTGATCCTAAGTGCAAACAAGTGCCTAGCAGTCAATGAAACCAGTATCTGCCTAAGTTTACAGAATGAAGAATGTACTGATTCACAGACAGTTAGGACAAACCCTGTTATACATTTACTGTAAGTGAAAACAAGTTCTTAGTAGTCAATGAAAACAGTGTATGACAGTGTTCAAAACTGAAGAAAATGCTGCATATACAGAGCATTAAGTAAAACCAGCATTTTGCCATTGACTTTAAGTGTAAACAAGTGCAGAGCAGTTGATGAAAAGATTATCTGGCTTAGTTTTCAATATTGAAAAAGATTATGCACTTGCAGAGCATTATGTGAAACTTGGGTTTTGACATTGACTGTAAGCAAAAGCAAGTGCATACTAGTCAATTAAACCAGTATTTGACTTAGTTTTCAAAACCAAAGACCATAACTCATTCACAGAGCATTAGATAATATCAGCATTCTGACATTGATTGTAAGTGAAATATAGTGCAAAGCATTCAATGAAACCAGAATTTTATTACTTCTTAAAACTGAAGGACATACTGCATTCACACAGCATTAAGTTAAACCAGTGTTTTGACTTTGATTGTAAGTGAAAAGGCTCATGGTAATCAATTAAAACATCCCACTTAGATTTCAAAACAGATATCCTTATTGTCTTCACAGAGTGTTAGGTATAGCCAGTGTTTTGACATTTTTGTAAGTGAAAACAAGTGCATAGCAAACAATGAAGCCAATATTTTTAATTTTCAAAACTGAAGAACATACTGCGGTCAGAGTACATTAGATAAAATCAGTGTTATCACAAGATTGTAAGTGAAAACAAGTGCATAGAAGTCAATGAAACCACTATTTGTCATAGTTTTCAAAATGGAAGTACATAAAGCATTTACAGATAAGTAAAACCATTGTATTGACAGTGGCTATAAGTGAAAACAAGTGCATAGCAGTCAATGAAACTAGAATATTATTAGTTTTTAAAACTGAAGAACATACTGCATTAACACACCATTAGGTTAAACCAGAGTTTTTGCTTTGACTGTGTTTTGGTCAGCCAAAGGTGTGCCTTTTGAAATATACCAAAGATTGGTCGGTCTTCATAAAGGGTATTTATTTGGGGTAGAAGCTTACAGTTACCAGGCCACAAAGCATAAAGTTCTTCCCTCACCCAAGTCCACGTGTTGCAATAAGATGGCTGCCGACGTCTCCAGGGTTCAGGCTTCCGGGTTCCTCTGTTCCTGGGGCTGCGTTCCTCTCCGGGCTTAGCTTCTGTTTCCTTCACGAGTTCAGCTGAAGACTATTGGGCAAACGGCTCACTCCAGCATCAGAACTGCTTTTTAAATCTCCTTCTCCAAATCTCCTCTCTGCTTCTCTCAAATCTCTGCTTCTACTTGAGACCACCCCCACCAAGGGGTGGGGCTCAACGTCTCACTGACGTGGCAATTAATGCCCTACTCATAACTCAATCATGCCCAGATGAACAGATGAGATTACAAACATAATCTAATTTATATTTTTGGAATTCATAATTAATTCAAACTCAAACCATTACACTCCACCTCCTGAATTCCAAAAATATATTACAATATTCAAAAAACCTTAAGTTAGTAACAATTTCAGGTACAAAATCATATCAAAATCAGTTCAAAGAAACAGTTTGTCT
>PVKH010044222.1:0-10648 GCA_004027955.1 Chaetophractus vellerosus | reverse complement strand
CCCTCGTTGCCAGGGAGGCTCATCCCCGGGAGTCATGTCCCACGCTGGGAGGAAGGTAATGTATTCATATTCTGAGTTTGGCTTAGAGAGAGGCCACATTGAGCAACAAGGAGGTTCTCCAGAGGCAACTCTTAGGCAGCCTTTAACACTAGGCTATTTCAATTTCAACAGCAATGACTCATAAGGCTAATTATCAATACCAGGGGCCCATCAATGGATTATCCTCCTTTTCCAGTCACTGCCCCTGTACTCAGGGGGATGTTGCTACTTGTCTGGAGAATATGACAGAGATTTCCAAGATGGGAGTTCAGTGTTCTCCCATTTAGTGATTAATAATTCACTCCATGACCATGGCCCGTCAGCCTTTGAACAATTATGTATGACTCTTATGTATGTTCAGGTGGACTTCCTCCCATGCACCCCCAACCTTGACACCCCCCCCCCTCCAATACTTCTCTCCCCTCCACATTGTGACCCTTCTGTGATCCATAACCTCTTCAGCTGTGAATCCATCGGCTCTGCTGTGACCCAAAGCTTCTTTGAAAATTAAATGATAAAAGGAGGGCTGCCTGAGAGTGATAAGAGGAAAGTGTCATGGAATAGACTGGACACCAGAATTTTTCTATTTTTCATTTATATTTTTAATTTTATAAAATTATTTTGTATTAACAAGTCCACCTATATTTTAACTCTTACATTTAAAAACTATTATTATTTCATTTTCTGTGATTTTTAAAATCACATTGCAGCAACTTGTTTTTTAATTTAGGTTTCTAAGAGCACATTCTACATTTTTGTAAAAAATTGTTTATGAAAAAAGTATTGTTAAATCTTTATTCAAGGAGATAGAATTCAGAAAGCATTAAGATATAGGGGTAATGAAGTATCTAAAGTAAAATGACTTGAGTTCACATTCCAGCTTTCTCTCTTCAGAGCTGTGACCTTTAGTATATTGTTCAATCATTTTATGCTTCCATCTTCTCACTTATAAGAGAGGGGAAATAATAGTGCCTTTCTCATAGAATTTTTGGAAAGATTAATTGAGAAGCTAATATATGTTAAATGCTTGTCTACACCTGATACATAAATGTTTATTAAATATTATTTTTATTATGTAACGCTAATATAAATGCTGGTAGGCAGTCCACAGTTGCCTTCCTTTTGCTGAAGTGGTTAAATTGAAGTTCTGTAGGAATAATGAAAAGTTAAGGGAAGAGAAGAACAAGAAAAGAAATGATACCTCAGAGGTATGTTAGGTGTCCGTTTGGAGAGAATAATTGCTTAAACATGGGCCAACTATTGATCTTTACTTATACTGTTTAAAGAATACTAATGTAGATAACCTAGGTGAATAATGGAAATTTGATTGTATTTCCAATACTGAAAAATGATACATTTTTTATATAGACACATTTCATTTGTGTATTCAACTCTTTTGTGGTAAGCTCTATGAAGCTTTATAAAATTATTTGGAGCCATATTCTAAATATGACAGTTTATAGTCAGTTCATTCATAAAGCAGGAGCTCTTTTGGTCTTGACTGTAATACTTTGTTATTACTGGTAGCTAAGTTTTTACTGCTGTATCCTTACTTTGATGTCAACTGTCATCTAATATAGCGTTATTTAATGTGTTGTTTTATTTTTCTTTGCAAAGTTAACATTTTTATTGAACTGAAATTGGTGTAGAACAATAGTTCTGTAGGGACCACCATGGCTGCCAAACTCAGTAGCAACTGATAAACCCCTGTGACATTTTACGTTTATGAGTCCTAACATGGTTTGGGTAGAACAACTAAGAAATAGTATAGATTTTTTTTTTTTCCTTTAACACTTCAAATGAGCCTCAGAGACTTGTTCAGTTTTCAGGTTACAAAGCACATTGATAACATCACCTCTTGACTTCCTTTAGTAGTGTCAGTTAATATCCTTTCCCCAAATGTTCCCATCTGTACACATAAGAAAAGGCTTTAGTAAACTTAGGCAACTAATAACCTGTAAGAACTTTAAAAGTAGTGCAGGCACATGCCTCGCATATATGACTCCACAACTCCTCTGCCAGAAAGACAGTGAGCTCCCTGAAGAGCCTCCATCAGGTTCTACAAGCAAAGAATGTACTAGTGGGAAGGGTAAGGCAATCAAGTGAGAGCATGAACTGATGGATCATTTGTGTCTAACCTCATTTCAAAACCTTGCTTCCAAATATGCAAGTAGGCATTGGTTTCACACGATAAGGTGGGACTTTTAAGCAAAAAGAAAACTCGTATAAAATTATAAGATCAATCAGAGATGAAGGAAAATTAGTACTGAATTTGTATAATCAATGCATGTGGCAATGTTATAAACTGAACACAACAGTTACTTTTGAGAGCACATGTACTGAATGTCTCTCATTACTTAAGGAGTTGAACATTAACCCATCTAAGTTACTCCAAGGGAGATACATGACTAACAAGATAGGAAATGAAATCCCTACTTAGAAACCAAAACCATATCTAGTTAATGTTCTTCTAGTTTGTTTAAAATCAGCTGCTGCTTCAATTTGGAATAAACTTATGAGTGTTGGTAAAACGCTTTAAGAAATTTGGTTTTGATCTTTATCCTCATTATTGTGAAATGGTAACTATATTGCAAGTCAGGTCAAGGGCCAAATATCTTTTGACCTATCATTTTAAGACATTTATCAGAATAGATTTCTGTATCTGGGCAGCAGGAATTTAGTCTGTATTTTTGTTTGTTTGTTCCTCAATGCAGATTCACCAAATATAGGTTTTTGGATGATATGTTACTATTAAGCACCATTTATCCTAGGGTATTGTTTTATTCAGTATACTTTCAAATGGAAATTATCTATAGAAAATAATTCTGAGGCACAGCCATATTTAAGACAATTGAATGCATTGAGAAATTGAGCAGAAAAAGACTACCATTGTGGATATTGTGGATTTTTTTCTCTAGTCTCTAGTAAATTCAAATTGTTTTAGAGTTCCACTGTATCACAGCATAGTCTCATAAAAAAAAAGTCTTTACATTTTTAATAGGGAATTCAGTCTCCTTCTAATTTATATGAAATTAATTCTGTAATATATTTAATTTTTCATCAGAGTGCCATTACTTTTTCTTTATTAACTGCTTAAGAAGTGAAATAGTCCATATATGCCAAATTACTTTACTTCTATTTTGCACTTTCAGCTGCTTGGTTCTTTACTCCAATTACAGAATTCTAGAAAGAAAAAGAATGAAATGGTTGATAAAATACGGAGACTCCAGCAGAGAATATGAATGATGTATGTTAACATGTGAGAGTTCAGAAAACTTATCCAAATTCACAATTCTTTTTCATTTAAGAGGTTGTGCATTAAGATGGATAAAAACAATATTTAAAATATGGAAAGCCTCTTGGATTTTCGTAATAAATGCTATCTTTCCAAAATTCATGAAAATAAATATGAAATGTTAAATTAGTGATATAGAAAGAATGATAATATATTTAGTACTTTTTATCTCATGTTTTACAGCTCAACATGAACTCTGCACCTACGTTCATGCATTTTCCTCCAAAAGGCAGGCCCAAGAGAGCTGATACTTTTGACCTTCAAAGAATTGGATTTGCAGCTGAACAACTAGCAAAGTGGATTGCTGACAGAACAGATGTTCATGTATGTTTTCATTTACCACAGTTTTAATATTAAGCTGATTAGCTAAGCTTGTTTAGAACATTGTAATAGAGACACAGTTATGTATTTTTATTTCTTTATGGACCATTTCTTCTTGCTTAAGAGAAAACTATCTATAAGCTAAACTTTGAATTAGGTGAATTCAAATGTTTTTTAGAATAATAGTCCTTGAATTTCTATAAACTATTGGAAAGTATGTGAGTTAAGGAAGAAGTAGAGATTAATAAATATTAAAATTGCTCAGTGGTGTTTGTAGTCAAAGAAATTCTAATTAAAAAGTAAGTTGTATAATTTTTTTATTTATTTTGGGCAAAGAAATAAAAAGATCATACCCATTTTTCATGAGCCTTATGGGAAAATACCTACTTACGTATATATTGGTCTTCAGTAAAACCTTTCTAATAGTATGTGGCTTATATTTTTATTATATATACTTTGACTTAAATATTCCAGCTCTTAGAATTTAAGCTATCACTATATTTAGGGATGATGAAAATTCTTAGCTGGAGATTTTTTTTTTAACAGCATTCATATTAATGGCAAAACTTGGAAACAAATCAAATGTCTAAAAATGGAAGACTAATTAAAGGTACTATGGCATAGCCAAACATTGATTTGCAAGAATATTTGACACAGAAAGAAGGTCAAAGGTATAGCAAGTGGGAATTTTGGTTAGAATAGGAGTATTTATAGTTTATTCTAAGATTTTGTTTTAAAGCATAAATGAGTATAGCTACATGGATAGTTCATTAGTAAGGAAATGAAGCAAAATGTTTATGAAAGCTAATCTGTATGTGAAGGGCTTATGGCCATTTTCCCCCTCTCTCACCAGTATGTTCTACAGACAGTTGTAACCAGTTATATTAAAGGTACATTTATTCTAGAAGTAATACAGAAGCAATAATCTTTACCATAAAGTGTAAGCACATTTATTCACAGTCAAAACAAATGTCTCTCATATAGCACTACCATCATTGTAAATAAAATAACATCATATGTTTTAATGATATTTTGGGGACTAAATTTTCTTACTCTTGTTATTTTTTGGAAAGGTTTTAGCAAATATTCTATGAATTGTATCATTTAGTTGGTGCAAAATATTAAAGATGGTTTTGAAACACTACTATTGATTCTTTATAAGAAATACTAAATTTTAATCAGAAATGGTTCTGACCTATTTATCACATTTAAGTGTTTAGTTGATCTACTTTTTAAAATTTAAAAAAATTGAAAATAATTTTTTAAAGTTTCAAAATAAAAACGGGACAAATAGTACCAATGTATATCCTTTACCCAGATTCACCAATTAATATTTTACTGCTTTTGCTTTGTCATTATCATTCTAATTGTCTTTCTCTCTTTTACTCTCTCTCTCTATACAAATAAACACATTCTCACAGGTTTTTTTTTTCTGAATCATTTGAGGACAAATACATTTTCTAAGAAATATATAAACATGGTACAGTTATCAACTTTACAGTTTTACACACTGATCAACACTTTTGAGTTACCATCCACGTCAAATTTTGTCAGTTTACCTAACAGTGTCCTTTATAGTATTTTCCCACATTCAGTAGAAGAACCCTTTTAGAGTTAGGTATTGCATATACTTGTCATACCTTTTTAGCTTCTTTTATTTCGGAAGGTTTTAATAGTCTTTCTTTGTCCTTTAAAAACATTCACATTTTAAAGAATATCGTCCTCTCCCCCTTTCAAAATACAGTGTTCCTCATGTGGTTTGCCTGATGTGAGTAGTTTCTACTGATGATCAGAATACTGCATATGTTAGGTTTTTTAATTTATTTTATTTGAGTAGTTGTGGATTTACAGAACAATCATATATAAATTATAGGATTCCCAAACACCATCCCACCACCAACATGTTGTATTGGTTTGGAACATTTGTTACAGTTGATGATAGAGCTCTTTATAATTCTATTAATTGGTTTAAACAGTAGTTACCTTTGTTACAATCAAGAAAGAGTATTAAAATAGTGCTATTAACTATCGTCCGTAGTTTACATTAGGTTAATTTTCCCCCATATACCACACTGTTGTTAATACTTCGTATTAGTGTAATGTATTTGTTATAATTCATGAAAAAAATGTTCTTATACTATTGACTATAGTCTGTCATCTATAATAGGGTTCACTGTATTATACAGTCCTATGTTTTATTATTTAACTTTTATTCTAGTAAAATATAGACCTAAGGTTTCTGTTTTTAACCACATTCAAATATATAATTAAACATCAATTCCACATTCTCTAACCCCAGCCTACCCCCTGGTAACCTATAATCTATATTCTAACTCTACGAGTTAGCTTATTATAATGAGTTCATATCATCGGTATCATACAATATTTTTTCTTTTGTGTCTGACTTATTTCACTCAGAATAATTGTCAAAAATCAATTGGCCATAGATGTAAGGACCTATTTCTGAACTCTGAATGCAATTCCATTGGTCAGTATATCTATCCTTGTGCCAAAACAATGCTTTTGAGAACAGTGTAACTTTGTAATATGTTTCAAGTCAGAAAGTGTGAATCATCCAACTTCGTTCTTATTTTTCAAGGGGTTTTGGCTATTTGGGGCCCCTTATCCTTACAAATAAATTTGATGATTTGGTTTTCCATTTCTGCAAGGTAGGCCTTTGGAATATTGATTGGGATTGTGCTCAATCTATAAATCATTTGGGTAGAATTAACATTTTAACAATATTTAGTCTTCCAATCCATGAGCATGAATATCTTTCTATTTATTTAGATCTTCTTTGATATCTTTTAGAGATATTTGATTCTTTTAGTTGCTATTATAAATGGAAATTTTTTCTTGATTTGCTCCTCAGATTTTATGCATTACTACTGTATAAAAACACTATGATTTTTTGCATGTTCATCTAAGTGTTTTTTATCAAGGAAGGATTTTGGATTTTGTCAAATGCCTTTTCTGCATCAGTGGAGATGATGTAGATTTTCCCTTTGTTTTCTTAATGTGGTGTATTATATTAATTGATTTTCTTAAGTTGAACCACCCTTGCATACCTGGGATAAAACCCACTTGATCATGGTGTATTATTTTTTTAATGTACTGTTGGATTCGATTTGAAAGTATTTTGTTGAGGATTTTTTGCATCTGTATCCATAAGAGAAATTGGTCTGTAATTTTCTTGTAGTGTGTTTATCTGGCTTTGGTATCAGGCCTCAGAATGAATTATGTAGTGCTCCCTCCTCTTCAGTTTTTTGGAAGAGTTTGAGCAGAATTGAGATTAATTCTTCTTGGAATGATTGGTAGAATTGCCCTGTGAAGTTATCTGGTCCTGGTTTTCTTTGTTGTGGGGGAGTTTCATGACTGAATCAATCTCTTTATTTTAATTGGTCTGTTAAGATTTTACATTTCTTCTTAAGTCAGTGTAGGCTGTTCGTGTTGTGTTTTTAGGAGTTGGCCCATTTCACCTAGATATTCTAATTTGTTGGCATGTAGTTGTTCATAGTATCTTCTTATGATCGCTTTTATTTCTCTGGGGTCAGTGGTAATGTCCCCAAACTCATTTCTGATTTTATTTGCAACTTCTCTCTATATATGTAATTTTTTGGCTTTTAAAAATAGCTGCATCCTTTAATGTCAGTCATACATTTATGAGCTTGAGAGGCCACAGGAGAGAGGGCAGGTGATGTTTCTGGAAGACAGTTATGGAGTACAAAAAGGGGTGGAATAGTCATGCATCGATCATTGTAAAAATACAGTACACTATATGTATATTTGCACCATCAACGTTCAACTCTAAAATAGTATTTACGCTTTTGTTACAGTCCTGGTTAGAGAGCAATTTTTCTTTAAAAGCTCTGGCCTGTTGGCAAATGAAAATTATGGGTAAATTCATAGTTTTTATTTTTTTCTTTGTCAGTCTAATTCAGGGTTTGTCAATTTTATTGATCTTCTCAAACAACCAGCTTTTGGTTTTGTTAATTCTCGCTAATATTTTTTTTATTCTCAATTTCATTTATTTCTGTTCCTGTCTTTATTTCTTTCCTTTTGCTTGCTTTGGGATTAATTGTTAGTTTTCTAGTTCCTCCAGGTGTGCAAGTTAGGTCTTTGATTTTTAGCTCTTTCTTTTTCCCTCTCAGCACCACCTTCACTCCATCCCATAAGTTTTTTTTTCTCTTGATTTTTAAACATCAATTTTATTTTATTCATACATGTTAATAAAGCATAAATCAATCCAAAGTGTATACAGTCAGTGGTATTTGGTATAAGATATGTAGTGTTCTCATTTTCATTGTCTCAAGGTATTTACAGATTTTCCGTGCAATTTCTTTTTTGAACCACTTATTGTTTAAGAGAGTGTTAACTTCCATTTATTTGTGGATTTCCAATTTTAAACCTGTTATTTATTCCCAGCTTCATTTCATTATGATTGTAGGAGATGCTTTGAATAATTTCAATCTTTTAAATTTATTTAGACATATTTTGTCCCACCATGTGATCTATTCTGGAGAATGATCCATGTACACTTGAGAAGAATATGCTTCCTGCTGTTTTGGGGTGCAGTGCTCTATATATGTTAGGTCTAGTTTATTTATCGTATTATTCAAGTTCTCTCTTTCCTTATTTATCTTTTTTTTAGCTGTTCTATCTATTGATGAAAGCAGTGTTTTGAAGACTATAGCTATTATTGTAGAAGTCTCTATTACTCCTTTCAGTTTTTCCAGTGTTTGCCTCATGTATTTTGGGCCACCTTGCTTAGATGCATAAATATTTATGATTGTTATTTTTTCTTGGTGGATCGCCTCTTTTATTAATATATAGTGCCCTTCTATGTGTCTTATAACAGCTTTTGACTTAAAGTTTAGTTTAAGTCAAACTAGTATAGCTACCCCAGCTCTTTTTTGGTAAGTATTTGCATGGAATATCTTTTTACCAGCTTTTACTTTCAACCTATTTGTGTCTTTCGATCTAATGTGAGTCTTTTGTAAACAACATATAGTTGGATCATGCTTTTTTATCCATTCTGCCAATCTGTGTCTCTTTATTTGGAAATTTAATCCATTAACTTAAGGGTTATTACTATATGCTTGTAGTCTATTTTTAATCTCTACTATTGTGTCTTTCATTTGCATAATTTCAGTTATGTTTCTTTTTATACTTTCAAATTCTTCTTTCTGCTTACACATTGCCTTCTTAATAATCCTTTATCTCTATGCATATTTTCCTTCATCTCCTTTAATTGATTTCAGAGATTTGTTTGAACTTGTTTAATTATTTGTTCCAAATTCTATATCTCCTCTGAAGTTTTAGTTAGTTCCCTTGATAAGCCCTATCTTCCTGTTTCTTAGTATGGCTTGTCATTTTTTGCTGATGTCTGGGCATCTGATTATTTTGATGAGTTAACTCTAAAGGTCCATTTTCCCTCCTGTCTTGTTATTGTTGATTGGCTTTGTGTTAAGGCTCTTCTTTGACACTGCTTCCATGTTAATTCTAGTCCTTTAGAATAGCCTGTGCTTACCTGATCATATTTTCTCGGCTCTTCTTCTGATTCTTGCCCTGGAGATGTGGTAAAATTTTTAGGATTGTACTTTTTGTGTAATTTTTTTACCTCAGGGAGAAAGCTTGCTTTCTTCTTTTCCTTCTTTGGAAATCTTCCTCTGTTCCAGTTGTTTTTGTGCAGAATTTTCTCCCCAACTCTTATGATTTGTTTAAATTCTCCCCCTCATTCAGTGCCCTGCTTCCATACACTTTTCAGTTCTGGGAGCCTCCCATCTCACAGCAGTTCTTTTTTAATGCCATCCCACTCCCCCCTTTTTGGCTTTTCTCTGTGAGGTTTTTCTGCATCCACTTTCTTCCCTGGTCTACCCCAGGCAGCCAGCTAGGTCAATCCAGAAAGGTGGGTCCCTCCAGAAAAGTCCATTTTGCATTTAGATGATCCAGCCAACAGAACCGGATTGAGCGAGTGCACTCCTTCCTTCACAGTTCTCCCTTTCTATCTCTGTCTCTTATTCTTTTTATTTTTTAAATTTTTTATCCTTAGGGAGGGGCCCCTTTCTATGCCGCACACCACAGTGGCTTGTTTTCTGCCCTGAGCCTCCATGGACTTGTGTCTCTATGCCTGCATATGCAGTGTTCTAACTTGCTCCATTTGGACCGGAGGTCCAAAATGGAATTTTCCTACCTGATATTTTTCTTTTTCTCTGATCCAGCATTTTTGGAGTCATACTCCAGTTTCTACCATTCTCCAGAGTTCTAAGCAGGTGGGATTTGTCCTTTTATTTGCTGGATTTCTAGGTAGGTTTTTCCAGGGGATGTCTTATGTTGCCATGTTGGTGACACTACCCTGTAGGTCATGTTTTATTCTCACTTCTGGAGGCACATGATATCCATCTGTCCCTAATTGGTGATGCTAATTTAAACCTCTGGTCAAAGAGTTTCCCTATTTCTTCATTGTCTAATTTCTGTTCTTTTTTTCTTCTCAGTAATTAATAAACAGCCTGTGTGAAGATACCTTAAGATCATGTAAATATATCCTGCTCATCAGTTTTCCTCAAGATTTAGTATCCATTGATGATTCTTGGCCAATTTGTTCTTTTTTTCCCCTTTATTAGAGAAGCTGAGTGCTTACAGAACAATCATGCATAAAATTCAGGGTACCCAAATTCCACCCTGTTATTAACACCTTGCATTGGTGTGGAACTTTTATTACAATTGATTATTATTGTAGTTGTACTATTAACTATAGTGCATGGTTTAACTTTGGGTTCACTGTTTGTGTAATAGTTCCATGGATTTTTAATTTTTTAAAAAATTTGTTACCATATATACAATCTAAACTTTCCCTTTTAAATCACATTCAGATATGTGTTTCAGTGCTCTTAATTACATTCAAAATGTTGTGCTACCATCAATACCATCCATTTTGAAAATATTTCCATTATTCCAAATAGATTCCCTGTATATTTTAAGCCTTAACTTCCC
>PVKH010044221.1:0-10630 GCA_004027955.1 Chaetophractus vellerosus | reverse complement strand
GCCTGCAGCTGCAGGCAGGATAATCTCTTCCATCGTATCCACAGGATATAAGACCCCTCTCACTTGGTGGTGGAGAGGACATCACCATCCTAGACTCCTTGGGATTGGGGGAAGAGCTATGGACTAGAGTGGACTTGTTGGTGTCCTGTTATAGAATTGTGATTCACACAATGGAAGAAATTACAAAATTATGTGGAGCTGGGGGCCACTGGACACTTTGGGGGCAGGGAGAGGGAAGGGAATTTGTAATACAGGGGCTTTTTTGGGACTTGGGAATTGTCTTGGGTGATGTTGCAATGGAGGATATAGGCCATTTTATATCATCATGTATCATGCAGAACTGTGTGGGAGAGAGGGTGGTCTACAGTCTGAACTGTGGTCCATGCTTGGTGGCAAAGCCCCAAAATGTGTATATCTATTACAGGTCTTGTGCCACACTGATGAAGGTTGTATATGTGGGAGGTTGTGGGAGGTGTAGGAGATGGAGCATATGGGTACTCCTAAAATTTCTGTGTAACATTTATGTAATCGATGTATTGTAAAAAAAAAAAATTGATTAAAAATTGCAAAAAAAAAAAAAAAAAAGAATCCATACCTGGTCAAGGATGCACTGTGAGGCATAGTGGGGGCCAGAACTTGGACTCAACACCTTTGATTCCAAGACCAGTGCCTTTCCAAAAATAACTTTTATTGTTTTTTTCTTGCCATTTCAAAAGTAATATGTATCCCTTGTATATACTACCTCAACATAGCAGACAGAATAAGGCTTTTAAAAAATGTCATAAAAGACAAATAATCAAATAAAAATGGGTAAAGGGTTTGAATAGACATCTGTGTGAAAAGATGCTTAACATCATTAGTCACTAGGGAAATGCAAATCAAAACCATACTGAGATACCACGTCACACCCTCTAGGATGAGTACCGTTAAAAAATGGAAAATAACAAGTGCTGGCGAGGATGTGGAGTAATTGGAACTTCTTACATTGCTCGTGGGAATGTAAAATAGTGTAGCTGTTTTGGAAAACAGTTTGGCAGCTCCTCAAAATGTTAAACATAGAGCTATCATATGGCCCAGTAATTCCAATCCTATGTATATACCCCAAGGAACTGAAAACATATATCTACATGAAAAATCATATATGAATGTTCATAGCAGCATAATTTGTAATAGCCTAAAGGTGGAAGCAATCCATCAACTGATGAATGGATAAAATGTGTTATATCCATGCAGTAGAATATTATTCATCCATAAAAGGAATGAGGTTCTGATGCTACAACATGAATGAACCTTGAAAACTTTATGGTAAGTGAAAAAAGCAGGGCACAAAAGGCCATTTATATCAAATGTTCAGAATAGGAAAATCCACAGGGACAGAAAGTGGAATTGTGGTTGCCACGGGCTGGGGGGTATGAGGAGTGATTGTTAATGGGTACAGGGTTTCTTTTTGGGCTGATGAATGTTCTAGCGTTAGGTAGTGGTGATGGTTACATAACCCTGTAATATACTAAAAACCATTGAATCTTACACTTTAAATGGGTGAACTGTGTGGTATGTGAATTATATTTCAGTAAAGCAGTTAAAAAATAAGTTAAATCCTGTCACTCCTCTGTTATGAACCCTCCAGAGGTACCCTGCTTTCATCAGAGTAAGTCCCCCATCCCCATGATGCCCTCTAAGGCCTTGGGTGACTTGGATCCTCACTCTGCTCCATATGGTCTCCTCACCATTTCCAAGATCTGCCAGGCACACTCCCACTTCAGGGCCTTTGCACTGGCTGTTTCCTCTGCTGGAGAAGCGCCTTCCTGTACCTTCCTGGAGTGCTCCCTCATGTCTGCCAAGTCACCTTGCCATGGAAGCCTTCCCTGGCCACTCTGTTTAGAATTACAGCCTCACACCCACCTGGCCCTCCCCACCACGTTCCGCATTTATTGTATTACCTTTTATCCTTCATTGCCTTCTAACACACTGCATAATTTGCTATTTTATTATATTTATTATATGGCTGTTTTATTAGAATGTAAGCTTCTCAAGTACAGAGATTTTGTCTGTCTTGATCATTGTTGTGTCCCTGTCACCCAGAACAGTGTCTGGAGTATAGTAAGTGCTCAATAAATATTTGTTGAATGAATGCCTGAAAATACTAGGGGCACATATTTATCAAGCACCTACTGTAATGAGGACAGATCAAAAGCAGTGGTGAATCCTGGGTCCAGCGGGGCCAAGGGGAATGATGAAAGGCCAGGCCTGGCACTGGGGAAGCCTCGGGATCCGACTGTGGAACTCAGCAGGAAAGGGATTTCAGGCCAAGTGCTCAGCCCAAGAAATGAGGTGCGTCTCAGTGGGCAGGAGGCTGAAGAAGCAGGCAGGGGCTCTTTCTGTTCAAAATCCTTACTGATTTGATTGCAGACACTGGGTCTAGATTTGCCTCTATTAGAAGCTGTCTTGCTGGCAACAAAATATACCCCTGAAACTGGAAGGAAAAAGCAGTGAGATAGTTTCATTCCTGTGCTGTCTGCATAATGCAAATGTAATTAATCATGTCTACAATGGTTTATAATTTAGTATTTTTTTCATTGTTAGCAGTCTAATTAAATTCACTTAAGCTTTATAAGAAGTTATTTTAGAATTTTTCTTTTTACCCCTACTAGTGTAGTGTTGAAAACGCACAATAAATATGTCTCCAAGTGGCTACTGCTGTTTTCAAAATTAATCTTAAAGGATATTCAAGTGAAAAACATCATTGTATTACTACAAATTAAATTAGCCATAGAGAAAAGTGAGGACAGTTCTTGTTTCTTTCTTCTTAAAAACCTTACCATGCTTTAAAGAACTAAGGCGGGCATTCTTGTGAGCTGAGAAAGAGCCACTTGACATGGTCTTCACCCAGGCCTGGTGAGTTGCCATGGAGGTGGGCGTGGAGGCTCACCTCTTGGAGGTCAATGCTTGGGCCTTCAGCTGTCTGATTTGGAAAAGAAGACACATAGACCGTGATCTGTCTTTCAGACAAAAGCTCGTTTCCTGATACGTGGTACAGAGCTCATTTCAATGGTGGTGTAATTAAGTTAGAAATTTGTGGTTCTTATCCCCTTTGCGAATGTTCTCCTTAGCATGTTTACAAATTCTAGCTTAATGTCAGAGAGAAATTATTTAAAATCAGGATTTTAAAAACTCTATTAATAATTATAGAAATTCAAATTAAAGCAACAAAAAGTATGCCATTTTTCTACCATCAAATGGTCAAAGATTTATATAAATTATTGATACTCAGTGTTGGCAGTGGTGCTGGCAGAATTGCGCATTGGTACAATGTTTCTGGAGAATAATTTAACAGTTGGTATCAAGAATCTGTGTTTTAGATACCTTTTTGTGTGTGTGTGTGGGGGGGATTTTGGATAACTTTTGAACCAGAAATCCTAGTCCTTGAATTGCATCTTGAGTAGATATGGTTCTGAAGCAGATATTTAGGTAAGAGGTTTTCATTCATCCAGTTCTTTGTTAAAAAAAAATTTTTTTTTGAGGTATCAGGGATTGAACCCAGGACTTTGTCCATGGGAAGCAGGTGCTCAACCACTGAGCTACATCTGCTCCCCAAAAAGTTTTTAAAAAGAAACTTTTATATGTTCTTCTTTACTATATTGTTATTTACTATATTGTTTTATATGTAATGATTCAATTTAATTCCCCCAAAGGAGCCATGTTGGGAAATGCCAGATAAGCTCTTTCTCTGAGAAGAAGAACCATGTGTGTGCCCAGAGGTCGGTGCCTGCCTCAGACAGCCTGGGTTCTGGACCTGCCCCACCTCTTATCAACTATTATGTGACCTTGGGCAAGATCAGACAAGTCTTCTCTGTTTGTTTTCTTCATCGCTCTTACTTGTTCCTGAATTGTCTTGTTTAGTCTCTTTATTTTCTGCCCCCCACTCTAGAACACTGACTCCTCAAAGAGAGGAACCCAGTCAGGGATGGTCACCAATATTTTTAAGAGAGCTCAGACTATTGATTTCCTGACCTCTCTGGGCCTCAGCTTTCTCAAACACATGGGGGTTGTAATAATACCTACTTACCTCACATTTAATGAATTTAATACATGTAACATGTGTAGGGCAGTATCAGGTGGAAAATGCTCAGTGAACAATGAATAAGGTTGAAATTTTGTAATCATCCCAAATTACTGAGAATAACCTGGTGGGAATCAGGTTAATGGAGAGAAGAGAAAGGGATGAGAGCATCTCTGATATCATCATTTCTGAAGGCCTTAACTTTGAATCCAAGGCTTGCCATGTGAAATGGGGAAAGGCTATTTCACTGGTCCAGGAGAGAGCCTCCCTTACCCAGCGGGCCCAGGGAAGTGTCACTTGCCCTGCATGGAGGTAAGCCTGGCTCAATCACCCTCTGCAGCAGAACCAGTGGCAATCTGGGACATGGCTCCCATGCTGGCTTCATCAGGCTTTGGTGGGAGCATGGGAGGTGGGATGGTGTATTAGTCAGGGTTCTCTTCGGAAACAGAATCAACAGGAGATATCTGTCAATAATATGAGATTTTATAAGAGTCTCTCATGCGACCGAGGGGATGCACAAGTCCAGGTTCCACAGGCAGGCTGCAAACCAGGGGCTCCGATGAAATTTTCTCTGAATATTGAAATCTCTTCCCCTTTTAAGGCATTCAACTGATTGGATAAAAGCGTCACCCATTGCTGATGCAATCTCCCTGATTGATGCAGATGTAATCAGCTATCCATGCAGTAAACTCACTGGTGATGGAAGTCCATAAACGCTCTTGTATTACAATTAACCCAGTGCTTGCTGGACCTAACACCTGGACACAATTACCTGGCTGAGTTGACACATTAGCTTAACCATCGCAGATATTTTCCTCTCACTAACAATCCACCCACTACTGGGGACTTCCATGAATCTGTGCTGGAGTGAACACTCGACTTCATGTAGAATTAGTACTTTAGGTAAAGGTTTTACAAAGATATCAGAATCTAACGTGAGTGGCTTCACTGAACACTTCACTGGTTTTGCTTTGAAGGTTCATCCCCCTTCCCCAAAGAATCCATTTTGGAGCCTGAATGAAGAAGATACCTGCTTGAGGCAAAATCCAACTCTCCCTTGGCTTCCATGATACAAGCAGTAAATGAATACCTGACCACACACATTGTGTTAGACCTTGGCATTGGTGCCCAGGGGAGGAAAGAGAAAGGATGGGCAGTTGGCAGCTAGTTTGGCCCAAGGTCACCAGTTCAATTATTTGCTGAACCAGAACTATAACCCCAGCCTCTTTGTCCTTTAGGGAATCTGGGGAAATGCTCAGGGCAGATAATAAATTTTGCTGATGGGGGTGGTGGTAAATAGAGTAGAGTAATAGTGTTGTTGCTGATAATGGCAGTTATGGTGTTGGTGGTGGGAGAGGCAATGATGGTGGGTTCTTGGTAATAGCAAAATGATAGGGCTAGTGGTGGTGGGAGTTGTGACGGTGTGGAGAGGAGGTGGTGGTGGAGATGAATCTGAACATGCTAGATGCCATAGCAGCTCTGGCCGACTAAGACAGTCTTTTTACCATATAATGGGTTGGTTAGCTTAAGCAATAAGCATCAATTGTCTCATGGTTTTGGAGGCTAGAAATCCAACATCAAGGCATTGGCAAGACCATGATTTCTCCCTAAAGGCCTTAGCATTGTGCCTTGCCACAATCCTTGGTGTTCCTTGGCTCACATCTCTGCCTCCTGTCACATGGTGATCTTTCTCTCCTTGTGTCTTCTTTTCTGGCTTCTGCTGACTTTTAGTTTCTCTGGCTTTCTCTGACTCACAGCACCTGAATTTCCTCTTCTTGTAAGACCTCCAGTCATATGAATTAAAGCCCACCCTGATTCAACTTGGACTCACTCAAAATAGGATCTTTGAAGACTCTATTCACAAATGAGACCACACCTTAACCAATAGCCTTTTCTAAGGTCCTATTTACAAATGGGTTCACACCCACAGGAATGGGATTAAGGTTTGAATATGTCTTTATGGTGGACATGATTCAATCTCCAAAAGCAGGTCAGACTCAAAATCAGATTTTGGAGATGCAAAAGCAGTTATTCTGGTTATTTTTCTAGAATTTATTTTTTCTTTCCTTTTTCTTTCTCTCTCTCTTTCTCTCTTCATTCCCCACAGTCTTGGTATCATAGATATTTGTTTATCTAGGAATTTTTTTTACTTTGGGTCAGCTTATTATGTATTGAATAAAAATACTTATTACAATTGCAGGTCATATATCTTTTTTTGTTGTTTTGCTTTTTAAATTATGAGTATGTTCCATTGTTATGGAACAAATCCCTGCATCCTATAAAATGCAGTCTTTTCAGAGCAAGGCTCTCAAATCTCTGGGAGTTCTTTTCAACTTGTGTTTTGTTGCACATGATCTAACAAGCTTCAATGAAAGGATACCCAGAATGGAGAGACTGATGGCTGCCATAATAATAACCCATGGGAGGTGTTGACCTCCCTTTGTCATTCCTCCCTCAGCACTTTTAGTTCCTGTGAGATGAATTCTGCTATCTTCTTCTGACTGCATTAATACCAGAAAAGTTTCAGTCCAAATGCATATCAAGTTGGTATGTTTTTGGAGACACTGATGAGGCTGTTTTCATTGTCAGACCAACTGTAGTACTGTATTTGGATTTAATCTCTTGTTGCTGTCTTATTCAGTATATATATTATATAATATATATATAATAGAACTGTGAGGGTGGGTATATTGATGGCATGTTGATTCACATTTCTAGGCTGCCATGGGGCCGGAAGTGGATGAAAGAATAATGAGTCAAAGCAGTATTGACTGTCTGGGAAGCCAGGTCAAATCAAGCAACCTGGACCCTAACAGAGATAAATACAAACTCCAACATTTGGGTCCAAACATTAAGTTGCACCAGGAAGGAGAGAGGAGACCCAGCCTGAGTCTGGGAAAGATTCATGAGTTGTAGTAAATTCATCCCTACAGTGTGAGATGGCATCCAAGAAAGCTAGTGAAATTTGGGGTGTCGTTAGGATGAGTTGGACAGCTCTGTTCTGGGTGGCCATCCCTGGGCACTTGTTTTGAGTTATCTTCACCACACTTGACAAAAAGGGATAGTATTGAGGAGAAAGGCTGCGATGGTGAAGGTGAAATGTCATATAAATCTCAGTGGAGGGAGCCTAGTATACTGAAGCTCCTGTGAGTCATATTATTGGTTAAAACATTTTATATTAAAGCTTTAAACACAGTTTTTGTGTTTTGTGTGACTTAAAATTTTAATCTTTCTGTAAAATACATAATTTAAATGAACATATTATATGTGTTTCTTTTCTTCAGATACCAGATTTGATATAAATGTTGTAACCTAGGTGTGTAGATAGCGGATCCTGGATGGAACTGGCTTCTCTACTGAGAAGAATATAATTCTGCAGGAGGACTTAATGAATCTAAACCTGTCATGCCTGTGTGCATACCCAATTAAACACTGGAAATAAAATTTGTTTTGGTGAAAACAAAACAAAACAAAACAAAACAAACAGAAACATGTTCAATTACAATATACAGAAAGTTTAACCAGCAATGCCTGGGTGATTAAAAAATCATGATTATCACATAGAACAAGATTTCTGGAGGCAGGCCATTCCAGGTTGAGCAGAAATGTCTTAATGATAATATCCAGGACCCAGCTCCTTCTAGATTTACGTTTCTGCATCCTCAGAATGTTGGCCTCTCATCCTTTAGTTTGTCACCTCTTAGTACCAATGTGAATGTCATAGCTCCAATCATCACACTCTCACACAACCACATCAAGGTAGGGAGCCAGGAAGCTCTTCTCAAACATATTACTTTTTGGTCAGGAAGTAAATATTTTTCCAAAATTTCTTGTTAGGCTTCCCATTATACCTCATCAGCGAGATTATGCCACATGGTTATCCTTTTGGCTCTTCTAAAAAAATCTTTTAATATTTATTCTAGTAAAACATATATAGAACCTAAAATTTCCCCTTTAACCACATTCACATATATAATTCGGTGCTGTTAATTACACTCACAATACAATACTATGCTACCATTTCCACCATCCATTTCTAAAAATGTACAGTCAACCTAAATAGACTTTCTGTACAAATTAAGCATTAACTGCCCTCTCTACCCCCAACCCAACCCCTGGTAACCTTTATTCTGGATTCTAACTCCATGAGTTTGCTTGTTCTAAGTAATTCATATCAGTGAGATCATACAATATTTGTCCTTTTGCATCTGGCTTATTTCACTCAACATGATGTCTTCAAGGTTCATTCATATTTTTGCATGTATCAGGACTTGATTCCTTTTTACAGCTGAATAATATTCCATTGTGTGTTTATATCACATTTTTTTAATCCATTAATTGGTTAAAGGACACTTGGGTTGCTCCCATCTTTTGGAAATTGTGAATGATACTGCTGTAAACATCAGCATGCAAATATCTGTTTAAGTCCCTGCTTTCAATTCTTTTGGGTATACTCCTACTAGAAGGATTGCTGGGTCATTTGGAAATTCTATACTTAGCTTTCTGAGGAACTGCCAAACTGTCTTCCACAGAGGTGGCACCATTTTACATTCCCACAAGCAATGAATGAGTGTTACTGTTTCTCCACGTCCTTGCCAATACTTGTAATTTTCTGTTCTTTTAATATTAGCCATTCTAGTGGGTATGAAGTGGTATCTCATTGTGGTTTTGATTTGCTGGTTTTGATTTGCATTTCCCTAATAGCTAGTGATGTTGAGCATCTTTTTATGTGCTCTCTAGCCATTTGTATATCTTCTTTGGAGAAATGTCTATTCAAGTCTTTTGCCCATTTTTAAATTGTGTTGTTTGTCTTTTTATTGTTGAATTGTAGGCTTTCTTTATATATTCTGGATATTAAACCTTTATTGGGCATGTGGAATCCAAATATTTTCTCCCATTGGGTAGGTTGTCTTTTCACTTTTGTGATAAAGTCCTTTGATGCACAAAAGTTTTTAATTTTGAGGAGGTCCTATTTAGCTATTGTTTCTTTTGTTGCTTGTGCCTTGGGTATAAAGTTTGAGAAATCATTGCCTAACCAAGATTCTAAAGATGTTTCCCTACATTTTCTTCTATGAGTTTTATAGTCCTGGTTTTGATGTTTAGGTTTTTGGTTCATGTAGAGTTAATTTTTGTATATCGCATGAGATAGTGGCTCTCCACTCTTTTGCATAAGGATATCCAGTTCTCCCAGCACCATTTGTTGAAGAGACTATTCTTTCCCAATTGAGTGGACTTAGCAGCCTTGTCAAAAATCAATTGGCTATGGATGTGAGGGTCTATTTCTGAACTTTCCAATTGATTCCATTGGTCCATATATCTATCCCTGTGTCAATACCATGCTGTTTTGACCACTGTAGCTTTGTAATAAGCTTTAAAGTCAGGAATTGTGAGTCTTTCAACTTCACTCTTTTTTTTTTCAAGAAATTTTTTGGCTATTCAGGGCAACTTGCCCTTCCAAATAAATTTGATAATTGGTTTTTCCATTTCTGCAAAGTAGGCTGTTGGAATTTTGGTTGTGATTACATTGAATCTGTAAATCACTATGGGTAGAATTGACATCTTAATGATATTTAGTCTTCCAATCCATGAACATGGAATATCCTTCTAGATTTTCTTTGATTTCTTTTTAGCAGTGTTTTGTAGTACTCTGTGTACAAGTCCTTTATAGTTTTGGTTAAATTTATTCTGAAATATTTGATACCTTTAGTTGCTATTGTAACTTTTTTTGGTTATTTCCTCCTCAAATTGCTCATTACAAGTATTTAGAAACACTACAAATTTTTTCTTTATTAGAGAAATTGTGGGTTTACAGAACAATCATCATTAAACACAGGATTCCCATATAGCACACCCTACCACTAATACTTTGCATTGGTGTGGAACATTTGTTACAGTTGATGAAAGCACATTTTTGTAATTGTACTACTAATTAAAATCCATGGTTTAACTTAGGGTTCATGGTTTGTGTAATGTAGTTCCATGGACTTTTTTAAAAAATGTTATTCTGTTACCATATGTACAATCTAACATTTCCCCTTTTAATCATTTTCACACACACACACATATCAGTGCTTTGAATTGCATTAACAATGTTGTGCTGTGATCATTCATTATCAAAACATCTCCATCATTCAAAATAGGAATCCTGTACATTTCAAGCCTTAACTTTCCATTCCCTAGTCCCATCCTGTCTGCTGGTAACCTTTATTCTAGATTCTGACTCTATGAGTTTGCTTATTCTAATTGTTTCAAATCAGTGAGAGAATACGATATTTCTCCTTTGTGTCTGTCTAATTTTACTCAACATGATGTCTTCAAGGTTGTTGCATGTATCAGGACTTCATTCCTTTTCATGGCTGAATTATATTCCATCGTATGTATATACTACTTTATTTATAAATTCACTGGTTGATGGACACTTGGGTTGCTTCCATCTTTTGGCAATTGTGAATAATGCTGCTGTGAACATTGGTGTGAAAATGTCTGTTTGAGTGCCTGCTTTCAAGTCTTTTGTGTATATACCTAGTAGTGGATTGCCAGGTCATATGGAAATTCTATACTTAGCTTTCT
>PVKH010044220.1:0-10628 GCA_004027955.1 Chaetophractus vellerosus | reverse complement strand
GTATAGGTTTATCCTATTTTTGTATCACACTATAGCTTTTGTGCCCTTCTTTCTTACTCTTCTAAATACAATCCATTTATATATAAGTGTGTGTATAATATATATAATTCTGCTATTAGTGAAAATTTAACTATGCTAAGCATACAGTTCTGTCCTTTGATTTCTTTGCACTTTTCAATATATTTTAGAGGCCGTTGCTGATCAATCTGCTTTGTTTTTTTGTTTGTTTTTTTGTTTTTTTTTTTGTTATCTGCTTTGTTTTTAATCAATATTTGAACAAAAGTATAATCTCTGAATCATTCAGCTATCTTTTGATGGATATTTAAGTTGTTTCCCATATTTTGGTACCATGGAAAGAATTTTGTTCATGAGAGTAAGTAAATCTATAGTAAATGGAATCACTGGGCTGATGGCGATATGCAGTTGTAATATTATAGATGTGGAAAACCATTCCCCAACAGTCGTTCCCACTTAAACTCCTATCAAAAATATATGAGACAGATAGTTTCTCACAACTTTAGCCACCACTACATGCAAAAAACCATTCATCAAAATATCATTTTACTAATATAATAGATAAAAAGTATATCTAATTGGGATTTTTATTACAATGTGTTTATGAAAGAATTTAGTTTCTTTTCATGTATGTATAATTCATTTCTAAAGAAAAGGGTCTCTTGTAAAATTGGTTCTTTTGCCTATTATTCACTTATGTTATCATTTTTAAGGATAATTTGTGAAATCTGTTTCTACTTTTAAAAAATATACTTTTGTCTATCATATCATTTGTTAATCTATTTTACCAGTTTGACACTTCTATTGATTTTGCCTGTGGTATTGTTTAGAGGAATAAATGTGGTGATGTACATAAAGCAATTTATGTACATAAAGTGTATGGCATAAAGCTAGATATAAATAAATATTTGTTCGATTTTTGTTTGTCTTATTGTCATTAATGACAGTATATAAGACATATAAGTATACCGATGACAAAATTTCTATTGGAAAGCTTTGGCTATAACTTTGAGCTTCCTGAGCTCATTTTTTAAATCCCTAGTGTTTAAGCTGTAAACTGAAATTTGAAAGAATGTTTTGATTTAAGGAAAATGTCTTCCTCTCCTCTTTCTTTTCTATAAATGCTCTCAGCATCTCTTTGTATCTTAGGCAACCATGGTGAGAGAACCAGAATACTAAGGAATAAGGGGAAGAATTTAAATGTGGGCAACATGATATGATTAAAAGTTACAAAATTCAATGTGAGGTTGAATTTAGAACTGGGGAAACTAAAAAGATTAGAAAGATAAAGTAAAAGGAAAAATACTTAAACTTAGTGAAGGCAACAGCTGGCAAGCTTGTTAGCTTGTTAAATGCATTATTATATTTCTCCAATTATCACACATCTTGGTAAACTAAAATCTTACATGTATTATCTGCCTGTCTCTCTATATATGTGTATGCATATAGGATTTATTAAGGAAAATGTTCTCAGATGTTTAGACAGTCATTGTTTGGAATTTCAGAATATTACTAAAAGTCTTTTACGACTGGATTAACAGGTTTAAGAAATGCAAAAGTTCATTGAAGTAAATTACATATAGGTTTTTGCTATGTTTTTAACACACAACCCCTAATATTGATGGGTGCTTACTGAAAACTAAAGAAAGACATTCAGATCAGTAAATTATCTACTTGTGCCTAATCCACAAAATTAATGTTCACTTATGTCTGAAGAATCATTATTTTCATTATTTCCATATTGCACCCTCTTATGCAATCAGGCCAATAGTTTCAATGAGTATTATGAATTGAATTTCATTCATAAAAAAATAAAAAAATTGAAAGGATAGTGATTACCAATTGGTAAGGGGAAGTTTCATGGTGAAGCATATACTCAAAGCTCCAAATGTGCTTATTTATAAAATTATTTCTTTTCTCCTTTCAGACAAACTATTTCTAACATTTGCCTTCCTTAAATTAACTGAAACAATGCAACAAAATAACAGTGTAACTGAATTCATGCTTTTAGGATTGACACAGGATCCTATGAGGCAGAAAATGGTGTTTTTCTTCTCCTTAATTTTCTATGTGGGAACAGTGGTGGGTAATTTGCTCATTATTGTGACCATTAAGTTCAGCCGGACCCTTGGGAGCCCCATGTACTTCTTCCTATTTTATTTATCATTTGCTGATGTCTGCTTTTCCACTATCACAGCCCCTCGACTAATTGTGGATGCTCTCTCTGCAAATAATATCATATCCTACAATGAGTGCATGACTCAAGTCTTTGCACTACATATATTTGGCTGCATGGAGATCTTAGTCCTCATCATCATGGCTGTTGATCGCTATGTGGCCATCTGTAAGCCCTTACGTTACCCAATCATCATGAACCGGCAGGTCTGCACCAACTTGATTATTCTTGCCTGGATAGGGTCTTTCATACATTCTACAGCTCAGATTGCTCTGGCCTTAAGATTGCCTTTCTGTGGACCCAATATGATTGATCATTATTGCTGTGATTTACAGCCCTTGTTGAAACTTGCCTGCATGGACACTTATGTGATCAACCTACTGTTGGTATTCAATAGTGGGGCCATTTGCTCAAGCAGTTTCGTGATTCTAATGATCTCATACATTGTTATTTTGCGTTCTCTGAGAAGCCACAGTACTGAAGGAAGAAAAAAAGCCCTCTCAACCTGCACTTCCCACATCACCGTAGTCATCTTATTTTTTGGTCCATGTATATTCATGTATACACGTCCTGCAACCACCTTCCCCATGGACAAGATGGTGGCAGTATTTTATACCATTGGAACACCTTTTCTTAACCCACTCATCTACACACTAAGGAATGCAGAAGTGAAAAATGCCATGAAAAAGTTGTGGAGTGTCAAAATTACCTCAGAAGCCAAAGGATGACTAGAGGGTCCAATTACTTATTCATCATGGTTGACTAAATGGGTAGCTATGTCAAATACGATAGCCTCTGATTATTGAGGGAAGAACACGCAATTATATATAATGTTGTGAGTTGCTACATTTTTTCTTGTTCTGAGACAAAATGAATGCCAAGGCACCATCTTTTGTATCACAGAAAGATGAGTGTCAGATTAATTCACATAATTATAGACCAAGAATTTTTCCTCATGAAGATTCACTGCCTCTGCAGCCACACCTTGCCAGGCATATGAGCCAGACTACTCCTATGCATTCTAATCTCAAATGCCCTTTATATGCTTTTTTTCATTTGCTTTGACTTTAGCCTGGTATTGCTGGCATTTCTAACTTTGAACCCTCATTCTCAACTCTGAACCTGTACTCTGGTTTGCTAAGAAGAAAGATATTTACTCAGTACCAACCTTTCAAACATGTGACCATCCATAAATAAATAAATCTTTAGTCTTCCTATAACACATTTCCAATTTGGTATCCAGCTTCCCATTGAATGCCTTCAGGGCAAGGCATCTCAGTTTACCAAAGCCATTTTTTCCATGTTATCACTAGTTTGTTTTTAAAAAGCTCTATATCTTTGAATCAGAGACTTTTTCATGTACTTGTATTATAAACTAATTTTTTTCTAATAGTTTGCTGTGTTAAAATAACTGGAAGATTATTTGTCGGATGTTTTTAATATGGTATTACAATGGGTCTTGTGATATTCACGATGATTGGTGTATAGTAGCTGCAGCAACTGAACTCTGAAACTCTAAGGGAATGGAAAATAAAACAATGTATATCATCAATATTAATAAAAAATAAAAATGCCTCAGAGAAAGAACATATTTTATGAGAATGAAAGGCAGAAAAGAACCTGTTTTGAAGCCAATCAGTGGTATGATGCCATTTTATTTATGATGTTTTGTGTCAGTAAAGTGGATCAAACTACAATAGGTATTCAGAAAATGCCCATGACATTTTTCTCCATATAGTAGATGTAAGGAGAACCTATGTTGTAGCAGAAAGCTACTCTCTCCCTGTAGTTGAACTGTCCAAATAGAAGGGCTTTGTAGATTCCCAAATTAGAATTGCCAATGGGATTTTGGTGCCAAGAAAGGACAGAGATTAGCAGCAGCACCTTGGCTGTATCTGTAATGGGTTATATCTTGAATTTTTATATTCATTTTGTTCTCTGTAGTAAAGTGTAACACATCTTTAATGCTCAATACAGGTTTTTACTTCATTTCTAAAGATGCTTCTAAATCTTTAATTGTACAAACTTGCCAATAATAACCATGCTCTTCTGTGATAAATGATATAAACTCAGTAAAATGCTTCCAGTTTTTGGTTTTCTCACTTTTTTTCCCTGTGAGTTAGGAAGTACAGTGTCTAAACAAGAGTCTCACATGAGAAAGACCGAATATTTAGTAGGAAATGGAAATATTATGAATCCATCATAAACTGGTATAATCTAATCTTCCAAGGCACTAACACAAACATACACATACAAATGCACACACACACCAACATACACTGGCTATACAGCTTTTCATAGTAATTTACATTTCCGATGCATAAATGAAGGTAAGAAGCAGAGAAGAAAATAAATAAACTAAAATGTAAATGATAAATAAAGTTAAGAAAGAATAAGAAGAATATATATAGGGATAAATTGAAATAGGGGAAGAAAACTTAAAAGATTTTTGTGGTTCAAAAGTATTATATCCAAATTAAACTTGGGGAAATAAAGTTTTTAAAATTTGGGACACCATATCCAATCAATGTACAATCTCGAAGTATCCACCTACTCCAAAATGATTCACCTAACAGTGAACTATAAATAATAAATATACTTTCATATGCAAAGGAAATAGGGTTCCTATTTTGTGAACAATGCTTTTTTCTTATCATACTATCAATGAATATGAACATCACATCTGTATTATTCCTTGCAGAAATGTCTAACATGAATCTAATCATAAGGAAACACAGCATAGATCCAAATTCAAGGTTAATCTATCGAGTAACTGGCCTATATACATCAGAATTACTGAATGTACTTCAGAGTTATCAAAGCCAAGGTCTGACAAAGGAATTATTCCTGATTAAAGGAGTCTAAAGAGAAATGATAACTGACTGCAATGTTTGATCAGAACTCAGTAAATAAAATGACTTAAAGGGCCATCATTGGGACTGTTCATGAAATTTGAATTTTTACTGGGTTAGATAATATATCAATAATTATAGGGAGTGGATGTGGCTCAAGTGGTTGAGCCTTTGCTTCTCACATGGGCGGTCCTGGGTTTGGTCCCTAAAAACAAAAACAAAACAACAAACAAACAAATGAAAAAAAAACAACTCACAGGATTCGGTGTGGCTCAGTGATTGAGTGCCAGCTTAACATCTATGAGGTCCTGGACCCATTCCCTGGCCTCAGGGAGGGAAAGAAGTATAGAAAATTGGTGAATCCTAGTAAAGGATGATTATGGGAGTTAATTGTACTATCCTTGCAAAGTTTATGTTAGAATGAGATTGTGTCAAAATAAGGAGTAAAATAGGAGGGTAACCGTATCAGCTACAAAAACTAATATTAAAAGTAATATTCACAGAACAAAGCTCAGTTTCTCACTAACATATTTGCAAACATTTTATCTAAAGTTTTATACAAATTCGTTGTATAGTATAAAGTAAATCTTTTTACAGTTAACTATTATACCCCTAAATATCCTACAGTTTACCACAAAGTGCTCTACAAATACTATTAAAGAACACACAGAACATATTTTATATACCAAAATATTTTTGAAACCAAAGACATAGTATTCCAAAGTTGCAAGTATTCATTTAAATGTTGTTCAGATGATGAGGAATTCTCATGAAAAGACTTTACTTACACTCCATAGGACAGTCTTTAATTCTTTGAAATGTACATATCTAAAATTCTTTTTTCTCTTTTTTTATTCCCTTGTTTTTCTTTTCCTTTCTTTTCTTTCTTTTGTTTTTTTATGTATATCAAATTCATGGAAATTTTCATATCAATAAATATAGAAGTTGTTGGTTTTGTAAATGGTCTTAAAGAATGTAAAAAAAACTGTTTGGATTTTACTATAAATGATAGTTATACAGATTTATTTTAGGTTCTGAAAGAGGTAAATGTATAACCTATATTTTCAAACTCTCTGCCAGGATTTTGTTTGCTAGAAATAACAGGGAAAAATAGAGTCTAAAACTACATTTATAATGTACCAGATAAAAGTTTTATATAAAATTAATATGAAACAGGTAATATTCTGCCACTTTCTCTTTCCTATCTATTATTCTTGATGTTAAAATTATGGCAGTGAATAAAATAGACAAAGTTATTATCCTCTGGATTTAGTATCTAGAGTGGTGAAGACAGATGATAAACAATGAAGCAAATATTTAATATGGGATATGCAATATATTCTACAGGATGCAAACTATTGAAAAACCCCACATATGTCCTAAAGCTTTGCAATAGTTTATTTTCTGTATCACAAAAGCTTAAGCTAAAAAACCCAAAGTGCGTAAAGAATTCCACCATGGTAGCAAGTTAATACCATTTATTTTAACTTAAATATAGGCCCAGTGCAGTCCAGTGTCTTAAGAAAATTTATTAAGGGATTTAGGGAAAAACTGTAGGGAGCAGATTTGGCTCAAGCGATTGAGTACTTGCTTCCCATATGGGAGGTCTGGGTGCCTCCAAAGGAAAATGGAAACAAACAACAAGCAAAAACAAGTGTAAAAACCAACACAGGGAAGAGCCAATGTGCCTCAGTGTGGCTGAGTGCAGCCTTCCTATATACGAGATTCCAGGTTCATTCCCCAGCCTTTGGTACCTAAAAATAATTTTAAAATTTTTAAAAAACCAATAAATGGGGAGGAAATTAAGTTTAACTAACATATCATAATTCACAAAAATAAATAAAGTATAATAACAATAGCTGGATTTAGAAGTAAGAACATCTAAGAAATTATGAGAGGAGAATGAAAGATAAGAGACAAATCTGTTCAAGGCAATAGACTATAATAAATATTCATGCGGTTTAAACTCCTAAATGGGTCTTCACTGCACTATTTTTCGTGCACTATTACCAAGCAATTATTTGGGAAGAACAGTTTTGAGATTGTTTCTTTGATTGTTGTTTTGTATGTGTGTTTGTTGCTTTTTCTGTTTCTCATTCACCAAAATAACCTCAAAAATTTACTCAAACATTCTCTGGATGTTAAAGGAGTATGAAATTGCAACAAAATAAATTACACTTAGGGAAATCTTATTTTCGGGTAACTTATCTCTAGTATTGACAGTCATGTATTTTTATCCCCGCATCCTAAAAGTATTAATAGGTAGAGTTAATGCCATTTTGTCCAGAGGATTAAAAATACCAAGAGAGAGAAATTATTCTTAAAGCTAGTCAAAGCTCAGTGACAGTCCAGGTTTCATACTCAAAGTTTAAAATTCATTTCATTAAATTATGTTTTCTCCTTGCAGATGATTTCTTACTTGTGCTTTTATCATATCCACAGAAGTCAATCAACAGAATAATATAGTAACTGAATTGATATAAGTAAGACTGACACAGGACCCTAAAAATAGATAATGATGTCTAAATTCTTTCCATTTTCTACCTGATGATGATGGTGTGAAACCTGCTCATTATTGTGACCATGGAGTTCATCAAATCCTTGAAATTATCAAGTACTTCTTCCTACTGTAGCCAGGCATTACATGCTAGTTTTTTTAACTACCATAGCCCCTAGACTACTTATTATGTTTACTCTGCAATGAAAACCATTTCCTACAATCGTTATATAAACCATATTTTCACACACCATATCTTTGATGTCATACAGAGCTCCATCTTCATCTTCATTGCTGCTGATCTCTATGTAGATATCTATAAGCCCTAATATTACACAGCCATCATGAGCATGGAAACATTTTGGGTTTTTTTTGTTTTGTTTTTATTTTGTTTTCGTTTTTATTGTTTGTTTGTTTTGCATGGATAGAGTCCATTTGGTATTCTATAAGCAGATTATCCTGACTCTAACATTTCCCTTCTTTGTATCTAATTTGATTGATCACTAGTGTTGTGATACAGGGTGAGTACAGTTTTTGCTTTAACTTATTTTCATGGATACGTATGTAATCAAACTACTGTTGGTGCTCAGTAGTGGAGCCATTTACATAAGTATGTTTCTGATGATCTCATACACTGTCATCTTGAATTCACTACCAAGCCACATGAGATCTTAAAACACAGAGCTTTCTGTAGCCTAGAGAGATGTGGCAAGAGAAGACAGAAGGATCTGAAGCATGAGAAGTACTTGGCACACTATTGCCGGTTTGAAGATGGAGAAAACAACATGACCAAAAATGCAGGAGTCTTAAAATGATGTGTCCTGACTGGGAGTCAACAATTAAGGACTTCAGGTCAACATTTAGAAAGAACTGAACTCTGCCAACAACCTAAAAAAGACTGTCAGTGAATTATTCCCCAAAGCATCCAGATAAAAGCCCAGGCAGTCTGACACCTTGATTTTTGCTTTTTGAGAACATAAACAGAGGGCCAGCTGAACCCACCTAGGACATCTCAGTCTTCAAGTGACCTACAATATACTCACTACTCAAACTTGTACTTTTACTGCATGGGGTATGTATTAGTCAGCCAAAGGGGTGCTGAAACAAAGTACCAAAAATCTGTTGGCTTTTATAAAGGGTATTTATTTGGGGTAGAAGTTTGCAGTTACAAGGCCCTAAAGAGTTCAACTCAAGCTTATTTTCTCACCAAAGTCGGGTGCCATCTGTTGAAGCAAGATGGTGGATAATCTCTGCGTGGTCTCTCCTGCCTTCTTCCTCCTAAGGCTCCAGGGTCCCAGCTTCTGCTGTCAAGTGTAGGCTGGCATAAAGTTAGTTTCTTTCTGGGCCTTTTCAGTTCTCTCCTCTTCCATATCTATGGAGCTCTCTCTCTCTCTCTTCCTATGTCTTTTTCTGTGTCTTATTGAGTGATTGTTCATTTATATCAGCTCACCAATGGGGCAGGGACTCAACCCTGAGTCACATCCTACTGATATGGCCTAAATTGATTTAATCAAGTAAACTTAAAATCTTTGAATTTAATACAATCAAAGGGTATCACACCCAGAGGAACAGAAGAGTTTACAAACATAATCCTTCCCTTTTTTTGAGGTTCATGAATAATCTCAAGCTGTCACAGGCTATGACTATAATGCCATTCTGAACGGAGGTCTCCTATTCAGCCAAGAAGTGAGTAAGTTAGTCTCGGTTGCTGACATCAGCATTAAAATGGAATATGGAGTAATTAGAGTCTTTTCTTTATAGCAGGCAGCCTTTGAAGTAATACTAGGGAAAAGGGGAAAAGTCCTATTAGCTATCCTAATAAGTAGGCATATGTACACAGCTAAGAATTGCAGGTGAGTGTTTCAGGGTTCTATTTTATAAGCCCATTTTCCAACTCATATTTCTCAATCACATACATTTTATTCATACTAGATTTGTGATATTTGCATGAGTAAGCAAGATAAGTCAATTATTTAACCATAATTTGCTTACTGTATGTTTCTTATAGAAAATTTGGAAATGAAGGAGAACAGGATAAACCAATTTTGTGTTATAAAAATCATTATGTACTTTAAAGATAAGACAAAAATCTGTTCACATATATATTGCTGAATTATAAGGAGTCAAAATCAATCATTATGGAACCTGTCTTTCCTTATTTCTTAATTTCCCCCCTTGTCATTTTTGTCTTCCCTTAATTAATTGTATATCTACTGTTGGAAAGAATGTTGGGAAGAAAATGAGTAGAAAAAATGGCAAAATAGGCAAGAGATAGAGGAAAGGAAGGAGAAAGAGCTGACGTTTAAGATGATATGTAAGAGTTTGTATCCAATAATAGATTCTGAAAGAAAATTGTGTTATTGGCTATTTACATCATATTAAATATAGCATTTGTCTGTCTTTTCAGTAGTCAATTCTGTTATTGAAATCTTCACAATAAAAATAAGAGAGAAGGGAACACTTTTTGAGGGATTAAAAGGAGGCAAGAGAAGGCCTTTGCTTTAGCATTGAATGAAATGAAAACTTTGACTTAAGGATAAACATCAGTCAATATCACTTGACTACAAAGCTGGATCCTGCATATCTTAGTTTTCTACCTACTTGGTCCAGAAGAGATAGACTGATAAGGATAGAGTTGGTGGCCATTATCCCACATGCCTTATTCTGATTAGTTTTCTCACAGTCCTTAATCTTTTTTCTGGCTCTTTGCTTATCCTTTTCCTCCCCTTTGTGTTTTCTTTCTCCACTGATTAGTGGAGATTTATTTAAATTATGTTATACTGTTTGAATAAAGATTCATATCCTATTTTCATTAAAATCAGGTGCCATTTAAATAATCCCCTAAATTTCAGTGGTTAAAGACGACAAAATTTTTGTTTCACACTCATGGGCAGCAGAAGAAGGTTGACTGTGATTTGGCTGATCTTGTGTGGGATCCTTAGTGCAAGGCTGGTTGGCCATAGTCTAGGATTTGGCTGTGGTTCTAGTCAGCTCATTTGTCTTAAACCTGAAATCCATTCCTAAGGAACAATATATACCTGGAATATTTTCATTTCATTGTGAAGGGTGTAAACTCCAGTGTGGGCTA
>PVKH010044219.1:0-10627 GCA_004027955.1 Chaetophractus vellerosus | reverse complement strand
ACAGGCAACATATGTAGTAAGAAAATACATGTTGGGATATATATAAAAATGTGAACAATGTTATCTCTAGGTAATGAAATTACAGTGGATTCCACATTTTTCTTTTAACTTTTTGTATTGTCGTATTTTAAAAATCAAAATCATATATTAACTTATAATCAGAAAAATAGATGTTTTCAGTTTTAAAAAATAAACTATTGCCTAAGAAAAATGTTTTACACCTCTTAGAAAGTAGCAGGATAAATAGTAATCAATAGAAACTTTTTGAACTTGTTTCATAGATCTATTTAAATGATTATATAATTTTAATAATAATACAAGTTGTGGCATTATTTGCTTTTGCAGAATAGTTATAAAGTTAATATTTAAAAAGCAAATAACATTTTTGGACTGCTGATATTAAATAAGCAGGCTGTTAAACTTGGGAATCTGAATTTGTTGTTGTGAGGTCTGTAGATAATACAGCCTCCAATTTTGAACAGTTTCGAAATTGATATTTTGGAACCAGCTTGCATTGGCTTGTAAGAGCCAATTGTTTAATTTTCAAAATTTTTTCCTGCCAGTTGATATCATGCTGGTAGCCTGAAATTGGCCATGGTGAGGGTATTCACACCATGGAAATCGGCAAACACTATAAATCAAGGTCTTTCTTTTTTAAATTTTTTCCTCAGAGAGCTGATTGTTAACCATTTACCAGCTCACCACTGGTCTAGTTCTGAAGACTATTAGATATTTTTGTAAAAATTATATTGTCAATAATAAAAGTTTATTTGGCAAAAATCACAAGTGACTTGAACGAACTCCATTAAGGGTTTCAAGCACACTGAAGTTACTTTCCCCAAAGAAAATGAAGAATGCTATTTGTTTTAAAATAGGTACTCTATCAATACACACATAAAATTCTCTTAGTAAGATTTATTTATTACAAATAATTCTTCTTTCATAAGTTCATGCCATTACTATATCCCATCAAGTAATTTAATCAGAGTTTTAATCTTCTTAACGTACTTATAAAATCCTATAGGCATAATTTCTTTTGCTTTGACAATGAATTTTTTCCCCTGAGTTTAGAGGGCATGTGAAGATAGCTGGCAATTCTCCTATAATATCAGAACAAAACAAGATAGTGGATGTTATCTTTTTACAAGATTTGACAGATTATTTTTAACCATTCAATAATTTTATTTATTTAACATATTCATGGATTTAAAAGTGCTCAAATTACATATCTCAAATTGCAGACCAGTGAACAACTTTGATTATTCAGTTTCAAAATGGCAGGGACAGAATATGATATGATATGATATATGATATGATATGATATATTTCCACATTTATTCTTTTTGTAAAGAAAAGTCACTGAAATCTGCAATAAAACACAATGAAGATGTCACTTAGGAACCATATTTACAGCTACTTTTTATTGTTATAGGCATTATTAACAGAAGAATAACTGAAGAAAATGAGAAACATCTGAAGACATAATCTGCTCCATTAATGAAGGCAATCTAATAGGCATAGGCAGGAGCAAACGAATGAAGGAATCCCAGATGTAAGACAAGTTGGTAAAGTTTCATTTGACCAGAATAGATTGTCATTTCATTAAAATATGCTAAACACGGTAAAGAAAGTTAGAACTTAGACAATGATTTTCTAAAGGTAAGGCTCAGACCTTAGAGCTCAGCCAACTGTTGCAAACAAATTTTAAGCTCATTATAAGACAAAATATCTTGAACATAGACAATAGAAGTTATGAACTTGAAAGCAATTATCTTAATATTTCACTGTACAATAGAATATAGGCAATGTCTAATGAGCATCAATTGATGTTGGTTAAATTAGAATGGTTTACATTAGAATGGATGTTAAAAATACCTTTAGCTTATGCTCTTTTCTGTTGATGATGACAGCTGTAATCTGTTGGTCCATAAAAATTAGAATAGTACAAAGCAATGCTGGAATAATAGCAGCTACTACCGTCCACCATGGATTTGGACCTAAAGGTGTAACAAACCAGCCACGATCATCTCTAGTGGGCTGTGAAAAATAAAAGAATGTTCATTATTATTAACTGGATTAATGAATACCTAGTCAAATTAAATGTTATATATACTACTGGGAACGCCTCATTTAGAAACTGATACGTGGAGAGGGCTACAGTTAATAATAATATCTAATGCTCATAAATCATTTCTAAGGTACCAAGCACCATTCTAAATGCTTTAAATATTTTAACTCATTTTATCTTCACAGCAACCTAGAGATGGTGATGCAGATTAAGAAACTGAGGCTTAAAGAGGTCTAGTAAATTGTCCAAGGTCCCAAAGCTAGTGAATAATATAGCTGGGGCTTGAACTCAGACTGGCTCAAAAACCTGTGTTCTTAGCCAATATCTATATTAAATAAAATAATATTAATATTTACTATTATTTTATTTAATTAATATTAATATTCACCATTTACTATTGGTAAATTTACTTACTTTTACCAATAGCAGTTTGACTCTGTGCTAGAGCTGAGATACAAAAATAAATAAGAGATTTATTTCAGTTTAGACTCAGAGACAGTCACATAAAGAAAAAATTGCAATATAAGGTGCTGTTATTTTAAATGTATGCATAGGCCATTACATGAGAACATGCAAAGGCACTTGGTAACGCTAGGGGTTGATAGAAGGGTTCTAAACGCTGCTGATTCCCGAGATGAGATTCATGGGAATTCATTCTGACAGGAATCCTATGAGGAAGTCCCCTGTATTATTTGACCAATGAGAAAACTATGGTTCAAAGAGGTTAAATAACTGGCCCAACATTACGTATCTAGTTAGTAACATTGTCAGAATTCAATCCCAGACCTCTTTATGTCTGTATTTCAAGCCCTAGCCGTCGTGCAATTCTGCCTTACTATAAAATGAATCAAGATCGCATCTTTTCCTTAGTTTCAAAATGCTTCCTTATCTTTCAGGAGTGCCGGATATACATATTCAAATTAGGGAAGTTAGTAGGAAAATTTTTCAAGCAATTTCTATGTTTCTATTTCTGTGATTCTTATTTTTTTTAAATATTAGACCAAAATTTTAGTCGTGCTGTGGACATTTTATTTACTGCTCTGTTAATCTATATTCTTTTTATATTTTCATGGAAATCCCAAGTACTTGTGTTACAGGCATCATCTAATGAAAATTAACGTAGAGGGAAAGAAAGTTAGATAGTAGATGCTGTGATATTAACTATAATAATAACTTCACCTTGAAAACGCTTGGTACTTGTAGTTTTGGAGATGGAATCCCAATGGCATAGTCAATTAAAACCATACACAGAATTGTAAGAAAGACAGCAAAGTCACTCACTATGGATCGAACCTAGAAATAATGAGAACACTTGTCATTTAAAGGAGCTATACATAGCAATGAATACTCATAATCCAGAGTCACACTTTATAAACACTTTATGACATAATATCATAATATTATATTTATGTGTACTATAATATTGCCATTAGCTCTGTCAGAACCTGAATATTTATTTTTATATCTATGTCATTAAGACTGATACACACTCAACTTTTCCAGAATTAAGCATTATAGAATAGCCACAATGGTGATGTGCTGTTTTCAATGTTTATTTAAAATGTAAGTATATTATGAATCCCAGTGTGTGAAAATTCAGAACATAGAATAAGGCTGAATTTGAGGGTTTTTTCCTCACAGTTAACATTTTAATATGATAAACCTAAAACACCATAAAAGTATTTGTGTTGGGAAATGATAATGTTTTAGCTAGTTTAACTGGGATATAAGTATGGCAGCAAGGAATGTGCACAAGAGAGTGGACATGTTTAAAAGTTATTCTAGGTAAGCCAGTCTGTAGCCATTTCTCATATATAAAGCTACCTTTGAGCAAATATCCTAATGTAATTAACAACAAGATCTGGTTTTTATTAGGATTCCTTTGTGACATACACATAAACACACCCCAAATATTGAAGATTATTGTTTCAATTAAAACAAAACATAACAAACAACAAACAAGCAAACAAAAACCAAAACCCTAGGAGCAGCAGTAGCAGTAGTAGTAAATGATCCAGGGACCTAATGTGTAGTAGGTGGATTTTTTATTATAACCTTTAGCTCATCCCTATAGAGCATGTTTCCTTGTTTCTTTTCTTTATTTTCTCTGAGGCTCTCCCCTCCCCCACTTTTTTTTTTTTTTTTGGCTGAATCAGACATTATAGGTGTTACTTTGCAGTGTTAAATATTGAACTAAGCTGTTTCTCTGATTACTTTCCTTTCCAAATATGCAGATGCAAATGGGTTGGGTTAGGGGGAGGGACTAACACTTCAAAAACTAAAAAAGAGAGTAGTGTTCCAAGGAACCTTGCAGGGGCTTTCCCAATTAGAGGATACAACAGTGGTTCCTCTGAGGTATCTGTCTGGCTGGAATAATTCCCAACTGCCCTCTTCACTGTGCAATTCCTAACAATCAGGAATGCAATGTGTACTTTCAACTTCCAGAAAGCTAAGTGGGAAAGTGGGGATTTAACCTTGGGATTTGTAGTTAGGAAAAATATGGAGGGCAAGAGAGCACGCCTAGCACCTGTATGGCAAAATTCTTCCTCTTCACCGCCCTCACCCCACCCCAACCCAGCAGCTCACTCACACAAAAGCCTCTTACTGGCTCTTTTCTTCATATCAATTGCTCTTTCTTTTGTCCTAAAACACGTATGACTCCGTAACATGCTTTACATTATTTTACATTTTGATAATGAAAATGATCGGCTAAGTACCTTTGTTGGAAAATATCTGCTGGTCTTGAACTGCTTCAAGGTGGCTGACAGAGTAACTGTGGAAAAGAACAGTATCACTGACCAAAAGAGAACATCTGGAACATACGGGTGATCATGGCCACAGGCTCGTCCAACGTATTCACCACGCAATGATTTGCATTCCTGCCAGAGGAAGTAAAACAAATGGGGCTTTTAAGAAAAAAAATGGACACTTTTTTTTTTTTAGAAAACTAACATCTTACATCAATTGCTGTTGAGATGGTGAAGATTTTCATATCACAATGATTCAATAGACATTACATTATACTTAAAGTATTTAGATAATGAGTATCAAAGATATATATTATGTAAAATTTGAAGATGAACTGCTTTTTAAATTCTTGCCAATCAATGTACATTTAAAGTAATATCTACTAAGTTTCTAACACTAGATTTATTATAAAGGTGACATATTTGATAGTGAATGATTACTAGCATCAGACACTATGCCAAGTCCTTTACATACATTGTTTTAATTAACTTTCACATCAAACCTATAAAATAAGTAGATATTATTTCTATTTCACATATGAGGAAACAGGTTTAGAGAGGTTAAGTAATTTACTACGATCTCACTGCTGCTGAAAGGAAGCAGAGCTGTGGTACAAACTTAGTGTCTATAATAGGGATATGATTGCATATTACAGAAAAACTAGAATTTTGTAGAATTGTCCAGTCTAAAAGCTACCAAGAAAGATGAGAAGGCAAGAAAACAGAAATGTACAACTGCTGAAATGAAATTGCTAGTCAAAGATGGGGCTTTTGAACTCACATGAAAGAACAAATTGGGGGAAAAATAATGCACGAACAAGGCAAAGCTCATGTTTACTATAACTTCCCCAGGGTCTTTTTTTCCTGGTACTATAATCTCCTGAAGGATCATTTCTAATTACTGCCTTAGCCATAAGGTGGCAGCAAAGTCAAAAAAAAAGTTCTTTCTCCAAGAAAAAGGACATTAAAAAACCCCTCATTTTATTTTTTCTTACTTTATTCTAAAAATTAGATTATTAAATAATTGATTTTTTAAAATTTCAAAGCAGAAAAAAGAATGGTTTAAATTATCCGGGGACCTAATTAGTCTGAGGTACCCTGACCCTGAACAGAAACTGAATTGTATTATGGTACAGAGAAATTCAGAGAAAAATATGGATTCATCACAACACAGAATCCACCAAATGAATCAAGCCTCAGACCTTGGGCTCCTTCTATAGAAGAAAATAAATAACTTCAAAATATTTTAGAATAAATCACAAAGTGTTACATTGTCATGAGAAAATAACTGAAAGCAACCAACCAACCAACTAAAAAAACCTACTTGGAGCAACTATACTAAGCCTAGAATTCTTCAGAAATAATGTTAGTACACTTAATAACTGTCTAAAAAAATTCTATCCCCTTTTCTAATTTAACAAATACCTTCCTTGCAAGCTAAAGTTGAATTCAAAGAATCCATACTAAGCCAATATGTAGCACAATAACTTGGCCAATTTAAAAAATACACACAAAAAAAAAAGCCTTAATTATAGCTCTAATTTCCCTTCTCTCAAAACTGTAAAAATAGATAATATTACAAAAATGAATCCTTGTATTTTTCAATTTCTCCTCCTGCCTCTGTCTAGAGAAGCTAGTAAAGAAATTACTAAGTAATGTAATGGATAAACAGAATAACTAAATACAGAGGTGCTAAAAGCTCCATGAGAAACATGTGACATTTTCAGCCTTTTGTGCAGGTAGAAAAGTCTTCTAACCATTCCTGGGAGTTGGCTGGGTCTTGTTCTCTATTTAAAATTATAGATGCCATTTAAAGAGTCCTTTAAATGATTTTACTGTTTTATAATCTGTAATAAATTGCCAATGGCTTGCTTAGTTAATTTAAGACAAATCCAAAAACAATATAATTTTTCCTTGGGGAAAAAGTATGTTAAAAAAAGAAAAAAGAAAAGAAAGAAGAAGAATAAAAAGAAGAAAATAAAATTAAAAATTGTGATCTACTAAATTCTACATATATTTTTAGGTTTAGACTATTGTATCCCCAAAACACACATACTCACGTACAGAAGTCCTGAGACTCAGAAGTGAAAACCAAATCCAGATCCTACTCTCTTCTATTGAGTCTAACATACGGGTTTACTTACAATGGACACTCAAAAAAATGTTTCTTGGCAAACTGATTTCTCCTATTATTCTTCAAACAAGTTCTAAGTTTCAACAGTTTTATAAAGTTGGCAAAAAATTAAGTTTGATAAAATAAGAAATTAAAGTTGGCATTAAATCCCTGCTCCTTATATGTGTAGAAGCTAAATATATAATTCAGGCACTGAAACAATTCCTAACCAATTCCTGGGTAATTGCTTGTGAATATGTTAAACACAGCTTAGGCATTCCTTATAATGGCTGATTTTGAGATATTGTTAAAAATAAATATGAAAATAAGAAGCTAAGTATTCTAACTTGCCATAAAATATTTGCATTAAATAGTGAATTTGAGAAATGGGACTATTTTTCAAAACAATCTTTAAATATTTATTACACATTTACTATGCATATAGCAGTTTGGGAGGATAAAAGAAAGTGAAAGTATTTTACCCTTGCTGAATTAACAAGATATCAATTGTATATCACATGAATTGTAATTTATACCAAATTGCAGGACCTGCCAAATAAATAACATCTAAAATCAATGTTATACGGCTACTTTTACAAAACTAGTTATAATAGCCATTAGCACAGTGCTTTATTTTAAAGAAATGCCTTTGATATACTGGTGATTACACTGAGGAAAAAAAAGCAGCATCGCAATTAAGACAAAAAAATTTAATGGTCTTCATTGATATAAAAATTACAAGAATTTTTCACTATGTAGCATTCCCTTTGGTGAGAAAGGCTATTTCTGGTCAAGAATAACAATTATCCACTGCAAAACCTGCTTTTAACTAATGAAAAATAATATGAAAATTTCTGCCAGAATGTTCACACCTAGTACAGAACTGAAAAAAAAAAAAAAAAAAAGAAAACACAGTGCTAGATTTGCTTTGATAGCAAAATATTTTTCATTGTACTCTGCTTAACCCTAAAACTTCTAATATCTAAAATTAACTCATAACTGGTCAGATCTATTGCATGTGAGCCTGTCTCAGAAGATTATTATTCTGAGTTTCCTATTACATAAATTATTCAGAACATAAAGAGTACAGAGCACATTATCATGTTATATAATTTAGAGATGGGATTATTTGATTTTCTGGATTGAAGAGGACATCAAGGTGAAGGACATAGCAAAGGGCTCTTTAGACACAACAGCCTTCCATTTTACAAAAGGGGCATAGAGAGGGAAGATCCACTACTAAATGGATCCACCATGATCCTGTGTCTAAATTCTGACTTCACTATGGCATTCTTTCTTGTTCAGCTATCATTTCTTTTGTTGGTCAATGGTTCTCTGAGAGGAAGCAATGATATTTTTCTATGGAAAAATAGATCAGAAAAAGTGTTATCTATAACAGAAGAAAACAAGAGTAAATGAAGGCTCTAGTTAATAGTACAATTATAAATTTTTTTTCATGAATTATAACAAATGTACCACACTTACACAAGGTATTAATAATAGGATGGTATATGGCAACATGATATTTTATGCATGATTTTTCTGTAAACCTACAACTTCTCTAATAAAAAAAAAAGAGTAACTGAAAGTGTATCATTACAGAGAAAGTGCCTAGGATAAGAATAAAAGTAGTAAAATGTCAAGATAGAATTTTAAGCAGAGGATAACTTGATTTTGATTCTGAAAGTAACAAATTTCATGGGTAAAATTGAAAAAAATAGGCAATAGGTTGTTCTATTACATATAAGAATGTTTAGAGTTTTATAATGATTTCTATATTCTACTAAACTGGCCTGCTTACTAAATTGGTACGTGTTTTAATTCATATAATCTTACGCTGATTGTTGCAATGGGAATTGAGTGTTTACAGGTTTATAAACTGCAACAGTTTTGGATTATAATGTTTTCAACTAGAAAAAGAGAAAAGAAACTACATCTACTCAGATTTTAATATTTTAATATTTACTAAAAGCAAAAGCACTTTGAGTTTTTCAAATTAAGATTTGATTGAACCAAAGAAAAGAATAAACTTAATAGATTAAGATGAATTGTGAAATGTGGCTATGAGAGAAAAAGAAATTATAGAGCAGAGAAAAGCCAAAGAAAATAAAACAAAAATAAAAGATTTAACACTCTTGGGTGAAAAAACTGTTGCCATTCCCTATCTTAGTGGGAGATAAGAAGAAAATGGACGGTTCAAAGCCCTTGCTGAGGGAAGTGCCAGAATTTTAAGCAAAGTGACTTTTGTTCTTCCTAAAGACTTCAGTATTTACACTAAAATATTAACAAACATCCCCTCCCCCCCCTAGCAAATCCTGAACAGCTGGAGCAGAATTAGAGTAACTTAAAAGCGTTATGGGTTCTTTACACAGGAGGAAGACTTAGTTCTGCCATATGGTTTCATGTAGGTCAACACACTCTTGCTTAATGTGCTTTCCATTAATCTCAGTCATATTATAGGCATATGTGTGCTTTCAGAGCAATTCAGGCCTACCAACCATTAAAGAAAACAAAATTCTATCATTTTTATATTCGTATGGATTTAAAAATCTACTTTGGGGGCAATAACTGATTCAAAATGTCAACAAAAGCCCTTAAACAATAAGATTCAAGATATGACTTACTTTTCAATGTTTCACTTACCGACACAGTTAAGTTCTCCCAAATTATGTCAGAAGCAGAAATATTGGAGTCCCTCCATTCCTTCAATGTATCATTACTGGGACTATGGGGTTCCACACAGTTACACCTGAAAAGGCAAAATAGTGCCTTTTGTGAAGTAAGAAGTTTTTGTTTTGTTTTTTTATCTCTGTACCCAAAACAAATGTACTCTTCTTCCCCATTCACAGCTTTCCCCCATTTGAGAGAGAAATAGTTAAGTCATTCTAAAATACTCCAGGACAGACTATTTCCAGAAAGCAAGACAATTCTATCTCTAGGACACTAGATCACTTTCCAGTGTTTCCTGGAATGAGAGGTCATTCCTGTCTGCTCCAGTTAGATAACTTATTTTACAGTGTAGTTTAGTACACAGGTTCATTGGGGTCTTTCAAACCTGGGTGCCTTCTAGACCTTACAGCTACCATTTGCCCCTAAATCAAGTAGAAAAACATCCAAATCTATTACTCTAATTCACTTATTTTAACTAATATTATATAATCACATAAATTAAAATAAAGGTATGATTTAATTCATATTCTAAATATCATTTATAACTTTTCTATATCATTCAAAATTAAAGCTAGGTTGAAGCGAGAACCCTAGAAATCTCAGGAAATGCTATTGTGTGTCTGAGTGTTAGTCCCATTACAAATCAAACAATCAGTACAGAAATGTTTTTTGAGCACCTATTACATACAAGGTACCGTGATGAAATCTGGGTGGGGGTGGGAATAGATAGAAGAAGGCATAGTGGTATTATTATATAATAGAAAACAGTCTCTGACCTCATGTTCTTTATAACTTTCTAATTCAATGAGGAGAAGACACAGCAAAGATAACCAATTAATTAATGGCCTTAGAAGTTAAACTCAATTTACAAATGGTTTATCTTCCAAAAGTTCATTCATAGACCTGCTATTTGCCATTCAGAAAGCATTTTTATTTTTATTTATTTATTTTTTTATTATATTTCCTCCCCCTTTCTGCTTGTTCTTGCTGTGTTGATTTTTGCGTTCTTCTGTGTCTGCTTGTCTCCCC
>PVKH010044218.1:0-10629 GCA_004027955.1 Chaetophractus vellerosus | reverse complement strand
ATGTTTTATTATATAGAAATGCATACTTTTCTGTTTAAAAAAAACTAGCTAAGAAGCCAGACCCAAGAAGTTAAAATTGTATGGTATTTATAGGAAATACCCAGAAAGTAAATCCAGAGACAGAATGTAGATTAGTAGATGCCAGGGGGCCGGCTGGATAGCCCAGTGGATAGGGCGCCGGCATACCACATGGGAGGCCCCGGGTTCGGTTCCCGGGGACCTCTCCTAGCGGGCAGACCGCCTTGAGAATGGCAAGCTGCCGTGGGCGGGCCAGAGCCGCCGTGGGCAGGGCAAAAAGCTTCCACGGACAGGGCAAAAGCCGCCACGGGCAGGGCAGGTCGCCCGCAAATGGAGCGCAGCCAGCCACCCACGAACTGAGAGCCGGCTGTGAATGGAAGCAGAAGCCGCCCACAAGCGGGGAAAGCCGCGCCTGTGCAGTGACCAGTCTCGGCACCTCGCCACAGCGGGGGGGGGGGATATGTAATAAAAGTAAATAAATCTTTAAAAAAAAAAAAAAAAGTAGATGCCAGGAGCTGGGGGACTGGGGAAGGGGGCGTGGAGGAGAAACTGCTTAATGGGTATAGGGTTTGATATTGGGAGTGATGAAAATGTTTGGGAACTAAATACAAATGGTGGTTACACAACACTGTGAATGTACTAAATGCCACTAAATTGTTCACTTTTAAATGGCTAATATTATGTAAATTTCATCTCAATATATTTAAAATTCTATTCTAAATATATTGGGAAAGGTCTGTGCTGAATTCTCCCATAAAATAAAACATTACCCTTTCGTACTTTGTATATTTTTACTGATAGAGACTTTGTTATATATAAAATGAAGGTTAATCTGAACCTCCCCATAGATACTGCAGGGTAAAAGAGACTATGAAGAGGGGCCGGCTGTAGCTCAATTGGCAGAGCACCAGTTTACCACATGGGAGGCCTGAGGTTTGGTTCCCGGGGCCTCCTTGAGCAGGCAGACCACCTTGAGAAGGCAAGCCGCCATGGCAGGGCAAAGCCGCCATGGGCAGGGCAAGTCCCCGCGAGCAGGGCAAGCCGCCTACAAGCAGGCAAGGCCGCCGCGCAATGAGCTGACTCAGCGGATCGCCACAAGGAGGGGAGACAAGCAGACACAGAAGAATGCAAAAATCTACACAGCAAGAACAAGTAGAAGGGGGGGGGAATATATAATTTTTAAAAAAGAGAGAGAGACTATGAAGAGGGTATTCAAGCATCAGAAGGAGGGATGTCCTCTGTGGTCTAGGACTAGTGGAGAGAAAAGGCACAGGGCACAAACCTAAGTATACCTAATCTTTAGGTGAAATTTTAAAACCAAATACTGTTTTTCTAACATGACCTCTTTTGTTGAAAAGATTTCTTTTGAGCTATCTTTTGGTCTAGTATGGCCAATTCAGGATGGCATCTCCCTCTCTCCCTGGCTCCCTGAAAAAAAAAAGGAACAAATATGTGCTTATTGGGAAGTCTGACTCTCCTCAATGAAGGATGATAGCACAAGTACATGAAGAAAATCAAAAGTGACTACTGGATTATGACAAGCTCACCACACAGCCTTCCCCACAAATAATAGATATTAGGATGTAAAACTGTCAAAAATTAAAGTCCACAGGATGGAACAGACCAGGGCCAAAGCCAACTGCTTAAATGAGAGCCCCAGGCATGGTGGGAACTGGATGCCTTCCTGAACCCCTTAATCAAGATAGAATTTCTGTCAACAAGTCTCACAAAAAAAAAAAAAAATAGGCACATGCGTCAACCACATTCCCCCAAACAAATCAAACTGCCAAGCAAGAGAATCAGCTTCACATGTCAAAATTATCTGAATCCACCACGTTTCAGATTGCTGCAAAACTAGAAATATTCCAGGGGGAGGATCAGCTATTTCTAATGAAATGTCCTGCAATAAACCTGAGGAAAAAGCCTCTCCCAAATGTTATGACCTAGTTAGGTTCCTTATAAAACTGCCTGTTAAATGTGATCTATCATACAACCCGCTTTTATTTCCAAAAGCCAAAGACTGAGTGGAAGGAACCATACCTTTAGCAACTCATAGTTGAACCAGAAATCCAGACAATTAGGATAGAGAGTGAACCTTGCTGTAATGGGGATAAAGGGAGGGCACTATAAAAGTGCAAAGAAGGAGAATAGGGCAAGGAAGATTCAGAGAAGTCTTCCTGGTTTAAGTGATATCTGAAAGATACAGACAGACCCACAGGGTTCGGTTCTACAGATTCAGGATGAATTCTGACTTTTTCTGCTGACTTATCTCTGGGAAAGAGATAAATGGAAAAGGGAAATGAATGTGGAAAAAATACAGGAGGAAGACTCAAAAGAGGCAATGTAACGTGGGTCCATAGTCATCTGAAATTAACCTCCCATTGCCTCTTGTCTCTCTTCACTCTCAAACCAAAAATAACTAGCCTTGACAAGCTCTATAAATCAAAAGGTGCAGGTTCAGAGGGGGTGAGGGAAAGCTGCAAGAGGGTACATTCTAAGCAGCGCTGAAACAGCAGGCTAGCAACTTCTAAGCAAAAAAAGACTGGTGTGATAGATGCTATAAAGCATCTCACTATCCAGCTTGTGAGCTATTTCTTGCCTATTTCTAATAAAGGGAAAATCATGAGTTAAATGATAAAGTAATACAATAAACAGAGTAAGGCAATACTTCATTAGAAATGTAGTTACTTAAAAGACATTTTCTTTTCTGGTCTTAAGAGTTGTGTTCTAAGACTATTTTTTGTCTTAGAGTGCAATTTTTGAATGGTCACCCAAAAATGAAAACTTCCTATAAATCACGGCCAAGTTAAAGTTTTCAGAAGTAGGTAAAGACCAGTATTAAGACACTGGAAGCCTATTAAGAGTCAGCAAATAGTCCAAGGAGAGTTAAGATGGTCCATCCAAGGCAGTGCCATTTCCCCAGGGACACCTTCTCCTACACTCACAAAGGATAAGAGATCTTGTTACAGTACCACAAGTTAAATAGAGTTGAGTTATTTTCATCTTACCCAGGGAGAAAACACCTACATTTTTTTTTCTTGCACATAAGAGATTAGCAGGAGTCAGTAAATGGCAACATAATCCAGCATGCACTCTTAACTGTTAATCACAGTCAGAAACTAAGTCTGAAGGAAGTTTAATGGACTTTGTGTTTCCACATTTACGTTTGTCAACTTCTATGCTGAAATCAGATCTGTTTACAGAAACAGATCTATGAAGCTTCCAAAATTGGGTCAATTTAAAATCCAATGACAATCCCTCAGTGTCCAAACACTCAGAAGTCAGCACAGGACACATGGACACTTGTTCTAATTTATCACTGTCCAGAAACCTTACGCAAATATATTTTTCTATCATTTCTCTCCCAAACTTGTGAGTTTTATATTGCCCTTTTTAAGGATTACAAATTCAGTTCTGCTTTATTGTGTTTATCTACAGAGCTCTACAAACTATAATCCACTCTTATATGACTAACAGGACCTGGATAAAATCAATGACACCAACATTCATTTTGTGGAGATTTATATCCTTCAAACAGTATCTGATTTGGGAAATTAATACACACATATATATATAAAGAATCTAGTAAAAGTGTTTACATGTGGGTTGGTGAGAAATGAGGTAGACAAGGACGGGGTTGGAGAAAGAGTTCTAACTAGAAATCTTTTTATATTGTTTTGATTTTTGTACTACCCAGTCAAAAATTATATATTATTGCCTACATGAATATACATTTTACTAGGTATTTAAATCAGCATAATTGTTCATAAGGCAATCTAGCATTATGTATCAAAATAATATGCAGGGAAGTGGATCTGGCTCAAGCAGTTGGGTGGCCATCTACCACATGGGAGGTCCCAGGATCAGTTCCCAGTGCCTCCCAAAAAAAGAAGACAAGCACACAGACACACAGAGAGCAGACAGTGAGTGCATAAACAAGGGGGAGGGGAGGGAAGAAAGAAACAAAACAAATCTTTAAAAAAAAGAATATGCATTCTTTTTGATCAATGATTTCACTGAGTAAAATTATCATGGCAGCATCAATTACAGAATACCACAGAGCCATTAAAATTGTTGTAGAGTCTTAATGACATGGAAAAATGTTTATAATCTAATTCAGTGAAGAAAAAAAAAAGAATAAAATTTTTAATGTATGATTTTATTAAACCAAGTAATAGGCACAGAAAATTTCTGAAAAAAAAGTCTACCAAAATAGTAGCCATAGTTTATCTCTGAGGTACGATAGTAGGTGATTTTATTTTCCTCTTTTCACTTTTCTTTATGAAAAAAACTTTCTTCCAAATATGGGTTACTTTCTAAAGATAACTTGAAATTATTTTAAAAACTTATGAAAGCTGGCATATTAATGTTCTCATTATTCCTCTTCCATGTAATTCAGCACGGACACAGCCTTACCTGTGGTTTAATCGATCTGCCACTCAATCTGCCTACAGGCTCGACTCAAAGTTGCAATATATTCTTTCACCTCTCTTCTGAAATCTTGAAATCTGGCAAGAACTTCAGAACTTGGAAGAAGCAGAAAATAAAACAGCTTCAAGCTTTCTGATGTAAAAAAGTTAATAGAGAATAGGAAGAGACTATCAAAGACAAAGGATACCCACTCTTAAAACAAAAGGATACTTCTAGGAGCTCAGGCCCTCAACATGTCAAATTTCTTAATAGATTGTTGTTTAACAGTGTTTTTGAGATTTTTTAGTGTATTTTTGCTGTCTCTTCATGTCTATGATAATACATGTTCCCACTTTAAAGAAACTTTCCCAAACCTGCAATTTAGGAATAGTGACACTAAGGGGTGATAGTGTGCACTTTTAGCCTATTCAAATATTAGGACAAATAGTAGTAGGTGCACTTAAAATATGAACAAATCATTTACTACCTTCTTTTATTAAAAAATAAATAAATAAATAAATAAATAAGGCTTTTAAAAAAGATTTTCAAAAATAACCTCCTAGATACAATTTACACCTTTCTCGCTAATCTTTAATTTCCCCTTTACCAAGTTTCCCTGTGCAAACAAAAGCAAAACCCCTTCCCATTTATCTACCCTTTTTTTCCCACAAAGTAACTTGGACTGCTGATCTCTATATTTCAAACACAGATCGGGAAGCGGATGTGGCTCAAGGGATTGGGCTCCCGTCTACCATATGGGAGGTCTGGGATTCTATTCCCGAGGACTCCTGGTGAAAAGCAAGCTGGCCCGCCTGGAGTGCTGGCGCAGCAAGATGACGCAACAAAAAGAAATACAGAAGAGAGACAATGAGAGATGCAGATCAGAGAGCTGAGGTGGCACAAGAGATTGGGCAGCCTCTCTCCAATCCAGAAGGTCCCAGGATCAGATCCCGGTGCCACCTAATGAGAAGACAAACAGACACAGAAGAATACACGGAGAGCAGACAGTGAACACAAAACAACAGGGGGGGAGGGGGAGAAATAAATCTTTAAGGAAAAAAACAACAACACAGATCTAGCCACAAAATCATCTGGACTATTAATCTCCCGCAGAGAAAAAAAAACTAAGTTTGTCACAGGGCATTTACATCTCCCCTTCTCCTTTCTTCGCCAGCAATTCGAATAGAATTAGGGAAGAGTCCCAGAAGTCTGAAGAAAAAAATACATAGGGAATGCAGACGAAATCTAAACTTCTCCTGGTACCTAAACAAGAAACAAAGGACCTCCCCACACAATCCTTTCTTCTGAAGTAGCTTAATTGCAACTGCAGGATGCATTAATTTTATTAAGGTCGGAATACACAGATTTAAGCATAAAGCTGGCCAAGACAACCGGATTTAAATAATTTGAAAGTGTAAACTAATTTACCAACCTAATCGAATACAACCTAGTTGTTAATCATACTTTTTCATATCTGTAATTCTATAATAATCAATTTAGACAGTGTCCTCCCACCTATCCAATTCAACAGATATTTAGTGGGTAATTCCTATGTGTCAGGACTGTTCCAGTTTCTGCTTAACAAACCCTGTTTATTAAGAGCCAGTTCACCTAAAATTTCTGTGTAATATTTATGTAAATCGATGTATCCTAAAAAATAATAATAATTTAAAAAAAGAGCCAGTTCACATAAAACCTGCCTTGCAAAGCCATCCTTGACTGTTTTAAGTTTCATTGATCTTCCAGGCTTCTAAATTGCCAGGGCACTTACAATTAATACAACACAGTAAATCACTCAGATGCTGGTCTTGTTTTGTTCCAACTGTCACTTGTCAATTTGAATCAATCTTTTGTTTTCAAGCATACCAAAAAACCTTTGAGTACATCCTATCTCGGTATCCCCATAACACCAATCTAAGCACACAGTACATTCTCAAAGGTCAATTGGGAAGCAGATGTGGCTCAAGCAATGGAGCTCCCACCTACCACAAGGGAGGTCCCTGGTTCAGTTCCCGGTGCCTGCTAAAGAAGACAGCAATATGGCACAATGGGCAGGTGCGGCAAGATGACGCAACAAGAGACACAAGAAGAAAAACATAATGAGAGGGGCAACAAAGGAGGGAACAGAGGTGGCTCAAGATTAGGCACCTCCCTCCCACATCAGAGGTCCCAGGTTCAGTTCCCAGTGCCTCCTAAAGAAACAAGGAAGACGAACAGACACAGCAAGTGCAAACAATGAGGGGGTGGGGAGAAATAAATAAATAAAATAAATCTTAAAAAAAAAAAGTCAATTAATTGGCTCAGTAAGCTGGGAGCCAGAATGATTTTGATCCTAGGAGTGTCAAATTAATACTGATCTAACACACCAAAATAGGAGGGAAACAATCCTAAAATATTATAGCTTGGTTCACACTTTTCCTTCCCCCTCCAATCTATAAATGCTCTAGGACAGAAAAATAGAAATGGCAGTAATATCTAGCGATGTGTTACAATGCGGGCGAGCTGGGCAAATATGAATGAAAGAGAATGAATTTAAAATTTCAGGTAGAAAGATGAGTAGAACTAAATTATTCCTCAATTATGTTCTTACAGTATATCAATCATCTTTCTTTCATGTCTTACACAGTGGTTTTGAAATGTCGTCGTTTGTGACCACATCTGTTTTCCTCCACTAAATGCCACACTTGAGGGCAGTGCTATTTCGCCCATTTCTCGAAATTTTTCTGAAACTCAGTTTCCTCCTCTGTAATATGTGGCTAAAATAGAACCTACCTCATTGGCTTGGTACAAAAATTAAATTAGAAAATGCACGCAGGGCGCTTGGTCCAGTAAATGCTGATTGCATATTAACCTGGTAATAATAATTGTTGTTACCGTTACTAGCCGATGGTCTCCCTCAACTCCCTCTTCTCTATTTCCCAGGGCCGGCCTCCGTCGCTACCTCCAGGCACAAGACTTGGTCCAGACAGACTTCACGGGAGAATCCTGTCACCAAGAGACGGGTGGTCCAAGACTCCAGGGCGACAACCACCCGACCCCTGGGCGGCGCCCAAACACTTCAACCGTCTCAGAAGCCCGGACCTGGCGGCGCGGACGGCGCTAGAGGCTGGGAAGCGAATTCGGGCAGTTTGGAAGCCAGGGAAAAGGGAGCCCTGAACCCCAGCTGCTCCCCCTTTTCTTCACGCCACTCACCTCGCCTCGCCTTAGCTCCGACAACGAAGCGCCTGCAAAACCCGCCGCGGGCCTCATTCAGTACCGTTGAAGATTTGAACCCAGGCTCTCCAGTCGAATGCGCCAATCAGAGCGCTGGGAACAAGCAGTCCTAGCCTCCCGATTGGTTCCAGACAGCGCAACGACGCCGGAAGCGAAGATGGGAGACAAGCAAACAACCGGTCTTGGAGGCTCCTGGGAAATGTAGTCCCATGCGCCTGCGTGAACCAATTGGAGCAGCTCTTGTAAGGAAAGTACTGCAAAGCCCAGAGTGCTCTGCTCCAAACTGCTTGGGTAAGGTGGTACCAAATGAAGAGGTGGGGAGCCGATTTAAATAACAGAACGGCGCGCGTCCGGGGTCTCTCTAAAAGCTTCACGGAAGGAAACTGTATTTTTTTGTTATTACCCCTGTAGTTGTGAAATGTGCCTTTCAATGTACCTAGGGATTCACTTTGTTTTAACATGGTGTCCCCTGCATGCAACATAGATTCGCCCTCAGGTTCTCCCAATCGTGCAGAAGTTCATCAAACTCTTATCCACTCACCGCCCAGATTTTACAGGCCTAAAGCCACAGTTTATTGTGTGATTGCCAGTGGCGGTCGCTTTACATCCTTCCTATATAATCCCACCTTCATCCCTGGTCTTATATCCTCATGTTGTGGGAAAGGAAAAAAAAAGCCTCAGACAGGTTAAATAAACTTGTTTAAAATCACATAAGTGGAAAAGATATAATTTTAATTAAGAACATCTGTTCTTATACATCATCAATAATCAATTAGAAAATAATAATGAGAACAAGAACAAAAAGACCCCCATTAATAATGGCAAGAAAATTTCCAAAAATAAGCCTAAGACCTCTGTGGGAAAATTAAAAACTGTTAGTCTTTAATAAACAACTTAAAACAATAACAAACAAACAAACAACCTTGTTAAGGGATGGGGAGATCCAATATAGTAAAGATGTTAATTCTCTAAATTAAAAGTTCAAAGCAATTACAAAGAAAATCCCAATAGGTTTTGTTATAGAACTTTTCAAGTTGATTCTAAAATTCATAGGGAACAAGAAAAGCATAAGAAGTGGCAACAGAATTTTGAAAAATAATAAAGTGAATTGCCATCCCACATCTCATAAACATTTTGACATTATGAAATTATAGCAACTTTGAAAGTATGGTTAATTGACACCCTACTCCAGAACAAACTATCTAGTTTCAGGAACCGCTATAATTCAGTGGTTTGAGTGCCCACTTCCAAAAACAAAAAACAAAACTGCAAGGATTAGTTTTTCAAGAGTCCTTAAATTTTAGAGATACATATAAAAATGGTTGGATTTTGCTTCAAAATAGCCAGGAGATAAAACAGGATTAGCCACCAGTTGACAGTTGTTGAACCTGAGTTTTAGCTATAGTCATCTGCAGGGCTCACTAGGGCAGAAGGAGCCCCACATGGCTGTTGGCAGGAGGCTTCAGTTCTCACCACATGGGGCCTCTCCATAGGGCTGCACAGAGCAGCTGGTTTCCCCAAAAGCAAGTGATCCAAAGGCTGGGGGAGGGAGTGGGGGCACAAAGAGCAAAAGATAGATGTGCAAAGACAGAGCTGCAACCTTTTATAGCCTAGTCTTGGAGGTGACATACCATTGTCTCTCCCATTTGCTATTGGTTCTAAAGAACCATCTGCTACAATATGGAAGGGGACTACGCAAGGGTATGATTACCAGGAGGCAGGGCTCTTTGCCTGTCATCTTGGAGGCTGGCTAACACAAACCCAAAGCAGCATATTAATTAGTTTTGCCTCCTTTCAAATTGAATGTAGAAGAAACATAATGTATTATTCTTTTGCAATTTTTTCTATTCAATACGTTTCTCAGATCCTTTCATGTTGTGCTAAATTCCAATGTATAAATAGACTACTACTTTTAAGCCATTCTGCTATAACAGACTTGGGTATTTTCCAAATTTTTGCTATTACAAATAGTGCTATTATGAACAATCTTGTACCTGTGTCTTGCACTTGTGCAAGAGCTATTTTATTTTATTTTTTTTTTCTCAAAGATTTATTTATTTTATTACATATCTCCCCTTCCCCCCGCTGCGGCGACGCGCCAAGACTGGTCACTGCGCAGGCGCGGCTTTCCCCGCTTGCGGGCGGCCTCTGCCTCCATTCACGGCCGGCTTTCAGTTCGCGGGTGGCTGGCTGCACTCCATTCGCGGGCGACCTGCCCTGCCCGTGGCGGCTTTTGCCCTGTCCGTGGAAGCTTTTTGCCCTGCCCATGGCGGCTCTGGCCCACCCATGGCAGCTTGCCATTCTCAAGGCGACCTGCCCGCTAGGAGAGGTCCCCGGGAACCGAACCTGGGGCCTCCCATGTGGTATGCCGGCACCCTATCCACTGGGCTATCGAGCCGGCCCCCAAGAGCCTTAGGGTACATGTGAAAAAATAAAATTGCAGGGTGTGGGCATCTTCAGTTCTATAGATAACTTTTTTTTTCCCCAAAGTTATTCCACATTCTTGAACCATACTTGATTTTTATCAAATTTTCTCACAATCTGGTAAATGTGAAATATCTCATTGAGGTTTTTTGTTCTTTTTTTAAAGTTTATCTATTTATTTCTCCCCTCCCCCACCCCTCGTTGTTTTGCGTTTGCTGTCTGCTGTGTGTTCTTCTCTGTCTGCTTTGGTGGCACCAGGAACCAATCCTGGGACGTTCTGGAGTGGGAGACAGGCGCTCAATCTCTTGCACCATCTCAGCTCCCTGTTCTGCTGGGTCTCCTATTGTCTCTCCTCTGAGTCTCTCTTTTTTTGCATCATCTTGCTGTGCCAGCTCTCTGCACAGGCCAGCACTCCACGTGGGCCAGCTTGCCTTTCACCAGGAGGCCCCGGGAATTGAATGTTGGACCTCCTTTATGGTAGACTGGAGCCCAATCACTTGAGCCACACTCATTTCCCTCACTGAGGTTTTAATTTGCATTTCCTTGATTACTGGTGAGGTTGAA
>PVKH010044217.1:0-10631 GCA_004027955.1 Chaetophractus vellerosus | reverse complement strand
AATGTGGAAACTAGGGTAGCTTTGAGGATATGTAGAAGGTTAAGGCAATGTTTGTAAATTAGAAAGCTCTGGGCAGTTTACTATTCTGCTTGGGGACTTGATTGAGAGACCATCTTCCAGGAGAGCCCACGCTATTAGAAGGGACTTTCAATCCTTCCAGTGAGTATATTCTGTAAGTCCCCAGAGGCAGAGAGGATATCAGGCCAAGTCTCCTCCCAGGGCAGAGATCTCTTTCAGAGCCATCTCTGAGGGTTGGCCATCTGGACTCTGTTCTTGACACAGCCTGTTCTATTAATACACTGGTGCTCCATCAGTGGGTATTGGCAGCTGCTGAACTAAGGATAGAGTTCTAGGGTGAGGGAGGCTGTAAAATCATGGTGCTGAGAAGGAGAAGTAGAGACAGCAGTAAATGCTGAATAGCATCAATATGTGCTTTGCCTATTTCAAACCAAAGTCAAGGCCAGGACCTGGCGCTCTCATCAACTGTTTCTATTGCCTGGCCATATTGCTAAGAAGTATTATGTATTGCCTAAGTTGTTAGCATCCTAAAATGAGTGTATTATGGCATTTTTAAGGGTTATGGAGGACTAGCATTTGGATGAGATATTACCATTGCCAGAGCCATTTTATTCATTTCCTATTTGGAAGCTTCTTTTGAGAGCTTTATTTGCACCTTAAAAATGACAGCTCCTAAGGCAATCTAGATGTAGACTCAAGATACTCTGTGATGAAAGATGACTTTGCCATTAGGTGGCTGTGTCTGGGATGTGTCTGGTGGATCATGGGTGCTCAGTGGGAGTTTCTTGAGTGAGTTGGAATCTCAGGGGAAATCACTTAATTTTGCTGGACCTCAGTTTTCTCATCTCTAAAGAAGGAGAACTATACCCTCAAACCCTCAACTGACAAGGCTGTGGCAAGGATAAACAATGCGGTAAACGTTTTCCAACACACTTTAACAGTTTAAAAAGTTCTGCAGAAATATAATCGGTTACTGTAGCAAACTGAGTTGGAAAAACCCTATGACTAGAATCTGGGAAAACTTGGGTCTTGTCCAACTTGGCCCATAAGCAATACATCTTGGGAAGTCTTTTACCTCCCGTAGCCTCAGTTATCTCATTTGTAAATGGATGATAATAGAATCTGTTTACTTCATGGGGGAGAGGAGTTTGAAAGTCAATGGAGATGATTATGAATTGCTCCTCTCTGACGAGCAATGAAAGAGTGAGTTATGGGTGCCCAGCTTTCCATTCCTGTGCCTAGTTGCTGTTTTTGGAAACAGTTTACCCCTGGAGAAGTGAAGCTTTTATGGGGAGTCACTGGGCCTCCTGGCCCTACTCTCCTTCTTCCTGGTTCCAGGCATCCATGCCACGTGTTTCCCATAGCTAATCCTTAGCATTCCCCTTCCTGAGTTCTCGCACTCATTGATCACCATCTCCCAGATGCAGCATATCCATGGAATCCCAGATTGCTAAAGCCAGACAGGGCGATTCTACAAAACCAGCTCCCTTATTTCGTATGTGAGAAGATGGAAGCTTATACAGGTCACACAGCTATTTGGTGGCTAAGTCAGTGTCAGAACTTGGATCTTCTGACTCCAAGTCCAATGTTCCTTTTAGTACAATTCAACTCAGGCCTTTCAAAAATTTTACTTCCCAACCCCGTTTTATTACAGGAAATCCCACTTGGCCATGGTTCAGCTAGGCTTCATAATTGACGCTGCTACATGCAATCTTGCCCGCCTCTCTCTGCCGGTCTCAGCCGTTTCTCTGAAAGCCAGCGCCCAAAGCCGCGTTGATTAGCATCTCCCAAATGGGGTGGGGAGAAGCTACTCGCTCACTCCAGTGATTTCTCTTTCTTATAGAAAACAAAAGAGGGATGAATAAGAGACAGAAAAAAACTCCACAGCAACTCAACAAATCTCGGATAAAATGATATAGTCTGACAAGGTAAATAAAAAATGGAGCTCTTGAGCACTGAGAGAGGATGAGACAAATGCACACCAATTACCCTGACTTCTGCTCAGTTTGTTTTCTCAACATAAAACATCAAGTTAGAATTACTGTATGCCATCATCTGTGCATTTTAGTTTCTACTTAGGACCATTGAATATGCATTCTGGATGTCATATTAGTGATGTATTTAGCAACACAAAAAACTTTTCAAGAAGATTTTTTTTTTGATTGTCAGAAAGTTCAGATTCTAGCCTAGAGGTTGCCATTGCAGATGTGTCCCTGGTCAGTCACATTCCATGCCTGAGCTTCAGGTTCTTCCTCCATAAAAACAGGTGGGATAGCCTAGATACTCACGAAGGAAGCCTCTGGTTTGACCTTCCCAGAGTGGCTCCTCAGAGTTTGTGTGCTGTCATTAAACACGAGACCATGTGTAAACCTTGGTGGTCACCACAGTAAAGGCTGTTGGACCCAGGAGCTCCCAAAGGGCTCTCACTGGGGTGGAATTAGGAAGCCATTGTCAGGTACTCACAGATGACCCTGTCTTTCAGCTCTTCTTTCCTGACAATTCACACAAGCACCTTTTAGAAGGACATGATAATAGAGCGTCTGGGTTGTAAAACTTCTCATAAAACATTATGGGATGGTGGGAAGTCTGGGTCCCCGTAAGGATGGTGCTGGAATCCATCTGGAGCCAGAGTGGGAAATAAATAATGAGCTATTTGAAACCCTCATCTTTTCCCCAAATGGAGCATAGAAAGTGAAGCTAAGTGGAAATGTCATCCATTACTGTTTTTCCCAATGGGAGAGTGATAAAGATATTTGAGCAGTGTGCAACATGACTGAGTGTGGGTCCTAATGAAGAACCTAACAAGAGGGAGATTAAAGGCGAGGGAATAACTAGAAAGTTAGGCAGGGAGAGCCAAGAAAGGGTCTAAACAAGAGACTGGAGGAGCTGCATTGTATCTCTGCATGCTGGCAAAATAAAATCTGATTGAAATCAGGCACACGTCTAAGTGGAGACCCAGAGAGGGATGAAAAGGTGAAAAGCATTGGCTCAGTGGATGGAACAAGTGGGGTTTTGGGCCTCTCTCAGCAGACCCTCCTTCCCTCAGCCCTTCCCTGTCTATTTTGGGGCCTCTCACAGGCTGCTCTGTGAATGATTCTCAAAATACCCCTCAGGTTCATCTCTTCTCTCTGGACCCAGCCCTCCTTCCACCAGTCCTCTTCACACTGTCCTTCCTACCTCCCACTTAGCCTAAATCTGTGTTCATCATTTCCTCACTTAGACTGACTGCCCTTTCCAAATTTTCAGACTATGTCGGTGGCACCAACCATTTCTCATCTTCCTAGACTCAAACTTGCTTTCTTCTACTCACTTCCTCTGCCTTATGGCTCCCAAAGCTAATTATTTTTTTCTGTTGCTATATCTATACCCACAGACTCCACCTTTGTCAGGAACTTCCCACCCTCATTTCCAAACTACTATAACAGGCCCTGCAAACTAACCTGGCTCCAGCTTCTTCCCACCTGATTCTACTTAATATCCTGTTGCCAGGCTGACAGTTCTCAAACACCACATTTAGTCATGCCACTCCCCTGCTCAGAAACCTGCCATGGCTCCCTGTTTCCTACAGTGAATCAAAACTCCTAGAATTATTTGGTCTTAACTTCCTTAAGAGAGCACACTGTCAGTTTCTCTTCTCCATGTTCTCCCCACTAAGTCCACAAACACTTGTTCTTAAGTCAGTGATATGGCTTCCTCTCCCATTGTATGTTTCGTATCCTAGTCAAGGCTCAAGCCAAGATGACTTCCTCCAGGACGCCTACCCTGACTACTGAGACTGGTGCTGGTGTACATATTGCCTGGGTATTGTCATTCAGCCTTGGATTAGAGGCTGATCCACATTGCCACCCTAAGGTTTGAGATTAAATATAATTAACACTTAAGCATTCACTTCCCCATTCCTTGAGGTCTTCATCAGCCTTTACTACATGCTTGGTGAAGAAAGCATTGTAAGTTCATTGATCATCTGATTACCTAATTAGCTACCTGCCCAGGACAATTATTTGCACAAATCTGATTTTTAAGAAAGACACACAAAGATCTGTCACTTCAGTGGGTATCTTTAAGGAAATGCAAATTAAGCAAAAATATTTACCATATATACTATCTTAACAAATGACCACTTTGATGCTATCCATTTCATCTTCAAGACACTGATGAACTTCAGGGCTGGCACACTCCTCTGTAGGAGGCCAGTGCACTCTTCTGCCTATGGAGATGCATGCTTCCTAAGAATCAATTGTGTTTGTTCCCAAACCTCTTTATGTTGGTTGTAGTTATAATTACATAATTTATTTAAATATTATGTAAAACTGTGAGATATGAATGCAAAGAGAGTTGTTGTTTTCATAAAAAAACAAGTTGATTGCTTTAGAGAGAGTCAATAAATGAGGAGTTGATAAAAAAAGAGTTGATGTTGAATTGAGTGTGAGAAGACAACTCTAAGAGATTAGGCAGAAATCATAAGGATTTCAGCAAATTCTGCATTCAGATTGCTCTAAAAATACGTTTTAATTTTTGTTCCACTTTAAAGAAACCAAACCTAGATGATGTAAATGAAGTATTCTGAGAATGAGTTGGGCAAAAGATGATGCAGAACGTTAATTAGAAGACCCTTATTCAAAGAAAAATCCTTGGCCCAACATGAAAAGATTGGCAAATGAATATGCGTTTATATATTTAAACTAAAATAAAAGTTCACTATTTCTGTATATGTTCGAAATAATTTAACCACCATTTCCCATTGTCAACCATTATTTCAGATTGTGTTGGATTAAAGGAATTCTTCTCCACTGAGCATCACTCAACTTCAGCACAGGTAGAAATTTTCCCAGAGTTTTTGAGCAGAAATAGGGCAGTCTTTCTTTTGAATACCAGAACCTCACACACCTACATGTGAGGTACAAAGATAAAGCACTTCTGTTGTAGCTAACCTCCAAAATAGCTCCCAATATTCCTCACCTCTTCAGTCCATACCCTTATGCAGTCCCCTCCATAACTGAATCAGGGCTGACCTCTGTGATCAATGGAATATACCGAAAGTGATGGAAAGTGACTTCCAAGATGAGGTCATAAAGGCTTCCAGCCTTGTGTCTTAATTACTCACTCAGGGGGGGACCAGCCACCGTGGTTGAGAGACCCAGGTGGTCTCAGTTCTTCACCTGAGGACTCTCACCAACAGCCACCAACAGCTGGCCAGCCATATGGGTGAGCCACCCCGGAAGTGCATCCTCTAGCCCCAGGCAAGTTTCAGATGACTATAGCCCTAGTTGGCATCTGACTTTAACCTCATGAGAGACCCCAAGCCAGAATTGTTTAGCTAAGCCGCTCCTGAAATCCTGGCCCACAGAAACAGTGAGCCATAACACATGATTATTGTTGCATTAAAGCCATCATGCTTTGGAGCAATGAGCTATGCAGCCTTAGATAGCATATACGATTTCCCAAACAGAGATGCCATTTCTAACCAGGGATTCCCTGCGAGGACTTGTCCTGAGCACTAAGAGCAAGAAGAATGCCCACTGGGCTGAGGGCAGGAAGGACATGTTGCCTTTTGTTCTCATGGATCTTCAGGAAGAAAAAAAAAGATAAAAGAGTTTTTAAAAAAACATTTTGAACAGCTTCTGGGAAGAACCACAACACAAAACAACTTTGTTTAATAGTATGAAAGGCAGGAGTAAGGAAGAGTGAAGGGGCACCAGACAAAGAAATGTCTACCTTTCTATTCACACTTTAACCCTCACCTATGCACATCCTGCTTTCTGCCCCCTGAGAATCAGAGGTCTTAGGAACCATGAGGAAACCTGGGGACCATCCAGGTCAGCACGTGCCTTTTGAACTCTGAGTTCCAGACACAATTCGGTGAAGATGCTCCACCCCAGAATATGAACATGTTTCTATTCTAAGTCTCTAATCATAGTGCTCTTTGGACTGAGAGCAGCAATGGTCATTGGTCAATGGTCATTCACCACTTATTGGGCACTTGTCAAAAATATTGGTCACTTCCCTCCTCTTTGCAAAGCTCATATTAAAATTTGAGAACTTTGGTAACCTATATTCTAGTTTCTGATTCTATGAATTTATAGAGTTTCTGTTTGGGGTGTTGGAAAACTGTTGGTAATGGATTGTGGTGATGGTAGCACAACATTGTAAATGTAATTAACAGAACCGAATTATATATTTGAAAGTGGTTAAAAGAGGGAAATTTCAGGTTGTATATATGTTACTAGAAATAACAATTTAAAACCAAAAATAGGACTGTCAAACATAAACAGTAAACCCTAACGTAAACCACAGACTATGGTTAATAGTACTGGTATAATAATATTCTTTCATCAGTTGTAACAAATGTCCCACACTAATGCAATGTGTTAATAATAGGGGATATATGGGAATTCTGTCTTTTCTGCATGATTTTTCTGTAAACCTACAGCCTCTCTCTAAAAAAAATTAAAAAGAAAAACAATCGGGGACAAAAAACAAACTAGAACTCAAATGATAAGATTTTGGCCTCAACTTTGGTGCTTCAGCCTGATCATCTCGACTATGAGCAATTACTTATCCCTCTAACTAGTCACTAAGCCGTGAACCGGATGCGTGCACCAGGAGGGGCTCCTCTCCCCAAGTCTGACACAACACTTTACCTTAGGGGATATTTCAAAACTGCCACCAAAAAGGCAATGCCTCCTCTCTTTCCCCAGAAGTAAAACAAGAAGGAAAGGCGAGTTAAACAAGGTTGTGGCAAATCCACCTCTCCAAATGATGAAACAACTTCTAAAATGTCTTCCTTCCTCTTCCTCACCCCAGTCTCATTTATATTTTCCTAAAACTTTGATCAGGTCAATATCCTGCTCAAGAACCTTAAATGACTCACTAATGATGCCCAATAATGTTCAAGCATCTTAAGATGCCACACAAAATCCCCTGTATTCAAGCTTCAAATCTAGCCTCAAGGACCCTTTCCAATCTTATCTCTACCAACAACTCTTGGATGTGAACCTGGAATGCTAACAAGTGCAGGCCATTCTCAGAACACACCACATACTTCTCTGTCTCCTGCTTTCGCTCTTGCTATACTCTCTTCCCGGAATAGGCTCCCTGCAGCTCCAATCACTGGCATTCTACACATCCATGGACTCTAGCACCTTCCAATGCCACAGGCTATAGGAGCCCTCCCAAGACAATGCCAGAGATTGTTGCTACGCCAAGCTTCTGTGCCATTTACTTACAAGGTCTTTGTTTCTCATTCAATAGTGCACTAGTTCTCCAGGTCCTACATGTTTTATCTCCCCTCCTGATGGGTAAGTCCCTAGGGAATGAGAATGATTTCATTCATTGCTGTTTCCCTTATAGCATCTAGCAATGCCCTACATTTACAGGGAATGTAATATATAGTTGATGAATAAATGAATTAACTGCATTCCCACCACTGTTCTATATTCTTACTTTTCCAAAATCTAGCCTACTTACTGCCCACCATATTTCAAAGAAAGAACCAGAAAAGACAAGATCAGGAATGTGACAAAGGACGGATAGAGCCATTTTTCTGAATAACTTTATCCAAAATCGGCTCACTTAGTTATTCTTCATTTCCAAATCCAATCATTTAGCTTCATTTCACTTGACTCACTGCAGGTCTCTCTCATAAAAGAGAGTCTTGGTAGTCGGTGAAGTTGTGACTACCTACAAGGTATGATTCGATGGGAATTTTAAAATGCTCATCTCTCCCTCTATCTATCCTTTAAAAATAATTTTTTACTGATTTCTGAAATTCTTCCATTCAAGGTTCGATGTTTAGGTTTTAATGTAACTATCCCTGGGAGCAGCCACACTTATGGTGTGACAATTGTTATCAATAATAGTGACGATGGAGGTAATGTAAGAAATAAAACTAAGAAGCTGAAGAAGTGTGAGAAGAAGGGCACAGGGAAAGGCTTAGCTAAAGGGAAGGTGTAAAAGTACCCGAGCAAACTACAATCTGGTGAATTTGCTGAAGTTGGCCTTTATACTTTTGAGAATTTTGTCTGGTAACACTCCGTGGACCAGAAAACCTCTCTGCTGATGAATAGCCACAATCCTGACATATTTTTTTAACCCACTGTCCCTCAGCTCTAACATAATTGCCTGCAATACAGAGCCAGCTGTAGGCCTGTGAGATGATTGTTTTCTTTCTGGGGACCGTCCTGTGCGTTCATGTACATGCACAGAAGCACGCACGTGTGCACACACACACGTTATGTGGGCACTGGGACAGCTCACTGACCCTTTACACCCCTCTCATTTTCCCTTCTGAAATGATACATCAGAAGCACTCTGGGATTTCTGGGTGTGTATTAACATGGACGTATGGAAAATAAATTAACCTAGTAAAAATCCCTTCAAATGATCAAAAGTCCTGTAAAGGTAATTCTAGAGGGAAAAAGAGGACTGGTTTTGAAGGCAGTTTAAAATATCCTTTACTTCTCATAAACAATTGGCTAGTTAAAAATACCCATTTTACTTACATCATGGTGATGAGTTCTACATGCCATTCCCAAATCCTCATCCTTCTCTCATTTTCTTCCCAATAATAATAATGGCAATAACAAGAACAACAATGATCATATACAACAAAAGAGCAAAGATTACTGGAAAGTTTCCTTCCCCAAAGGAGGAATTTCTGAATGGCTGCTCTCTGCACCTTGAATGCATTATGGTTAAATTTAGATTCTGAGGACGATTAACTCTGATTGGTGGAATAAAAGGCCACGACCAATTATTATTCAGAAAAATCCTGCTGTTTAGCCAAAGAACGTACAGTGCAATCCAGTCCTTGATGTTCCTGTGATAAATGCTCACATGACAAGGTTATTTGGTGTAGAGCAGCCAGAGTGGTTGCTATGGTAACCTGTTCACAATGCTCATAAATCTGAGGTGTAGTTATCCTTGCTGTGTATGCAAAAAAAAAAAAAAAAAAAAGGAAGAAGAAGAAGAAAGAAAAAAGAAACCTACAAAGCCAACTCAAGCGGTTTAATTTACAGCACTGCCTCAAAAAAAATAAAAATGGGCGAATGAATTCTAAGATAATAGACCTCTCCATATTATACTCTCTCACAATACAGGCACTTAGGATTCAAATGCTCTCTTCAAAGCCAAAAAGACTTTTAAGATAATCATTATGGTAGAGAATATAGGTCATCATTAGCACCAGGAGTGACAAAAATAAAAGCGGTGGCTAGAAATTTGAGTTTGCCAGCATCAATTGTTTTCCCTTGGCACAGTTAGCAATGCAAACAGCTGTTGACAGTGCGTCAGGACAGGTACATTCAATTGGGAACAAATCGCTTTTTTAGTCGCTGCTTCCCAGGAATGATGGGCTGTAAGTCTAACGGGCCAAAGGTCAAGCAGACAATGATGAAATATCCCCTACAGACCCAATGTCAGGTGGTTCAATGTTAAGATCACTCTGATATGGTTTTTCTGCCTCGATTTCAGCTCCACTCAAGCCCCATTAGAAATAAGCACAGCCTATTAAACCAGCAGGTAGCAGGGCTTTTCTCATCTCCAGTATAAGCTCCCTGGCCACCTGGCTTTTTGACCCCCCATGGCTTATTTCAACCATTATCAGTTTTCTAAATAAAATTGGGGGAGAGTTGAACCCTTTGAAGTGGCAATTCTTTAACACTTGGAAATGTGAGTGTCATTGGCTCTACAGTTATCTAGGATGACAGAGAAGTCTAATATGATAATGGTCTAGTTTAAATTAAGACTAATGTTTGACTTATGACATCTAACAGTAAAGACAGCTCAATAAGAGTTTGACCGGCAAATTCAGTTATGTGGTCAAATTCCACAGTATACATACACACACTGGGGTCTTCCAAAGGGTGCCCGTTTGTTTGGGAAACTCTGGAAGTGCTCAGTTGTACAAAAGCAAATTGGAGAGAATGATGATAGAAACACATTCCCCTACCCCCAGGCACTAATTCTCATTCAAAGTGAAATATTGTCCCTTCTTCTGTGATAAAAGGGTGACTACAAGATATGGAGCTCCATCCAAGCTACTCACTAGGGCAAAGAGGATCCCAACCAAGCCATATTTGGGAGCCATATAGCTGGCTTATTTCAAGGTAAGCAAGTTCAGACCTAATTTATAAAAATTTGCTCCACCCACCTTTTTTATTGGTATCATTTGAGATAACCATGTTGGTTTAAGATATACCATCTCCTTTTAAAAAGAAGACACTGAGATTTTGAGAGGTTAAAGGTGATGTTATCAGCCATGTAGACTTTAGTGCAAAGGAGTTGAGCAGACCCTTTGCTGAGAGCAAGTTAACACTCTGGGAGGAAATCTGGAAGGAGAAAAGGAAGGCTTTACAAAAAAACAACCTTGCCACCAAGACTATGAGCTCCTTGAGGGTACAGACTGTAAATTCCATTTTTTTGTATCCTTGATGCTTAGTGCCTGGCACATGGAAAGGCTCAATGTATACCTGATGAATTGATGCAATTATATAATTCTGCAGAGGACTAATGTTTCTCTGAAAAAGTGGACTGCATGTGTGCCCAAATGTTCTGATACATATCCCACTGGATATATGAATGGATAGGTAGGAGGGGGGAGGCGGATGGAGGAA